>CM017580.2:15227318-15332318 GCA_007844105.2 Rhamnella rubrinervis | reverse complement strand
AAGAGTGTTCTTCACGTTTTTCAATTTAGCAATAACCCAATAGAAAGGACTACCCAGAACGTCCTTAGTCCAAATACTCTAAACAAAGGATTTGAAATCCTTATTGAGCAGCCACATAGACTGAAACTGAAACGGACGTGGGCCCACATTACCATGATTAGAAAGACTCAACAGCAACGGATGATGATCAGAGTGCTGCTTGGCTAAAGTACAACAAGCAATGGAATTCTAGACCTCCAAATAAGAATCAGAGTAGAAAAACCTGTCTAATTTGTTTTGAACGTACCCACGGGTCCCATACCGACCCCAAGTGAAGAAAGTTCCGTGAGTATTAATAGGTAACAAATCTGCAGCCTCCACCGCAACTTGAAAATCAGTACACGAAGAGTACATAGGAGGACTACCACCAGATCTCTCATGCACACCCAATATGGCATTAAAGTCTCCAATAACGGCCCACGGGTTATCAATAGAAGTAGCAGAATTTTCCAAGACTATCCAAAGATTTTTTCGACGCCCTAAAAAAATACTCCCATACACAAAAGAGAGCACCTGCCGACCTCCAACCTTCAGAATATCCATAGAAATGATTTACTCTTCATTGAGTAAAATCCTAACATCTTCCAAAGAACGAGAAGCAAAAATTCACATTGTGGACAGAACAGCAGAGCTGTTAGAAGAAATGAAATCCATATTTAACGAAGACCAAAAAGAGTGTGGAATTATATCAAAGGCGACCATAAGCTCTACCAAGCATAACAGAGTAGGGTTATGGCGACGACAAAAATCATATAAGACTCTCTGGGTATTTGGGTTACCGAAACCCTTGCAATTCCAATAGAGAATATTCAATAGTTTCCGTACTTAGTGGCCCGAGTCGCGAGCTTGTTTAGTCCTGCAGTTGGTTGCTCCTAACGCCTTTTAGCCTGTTCTAATTTCGTTGGTAGTCCAGATTTTCTTTTGACTATGGTCCATGCATTTGGATCTTTGGTTTCCGATACTGAATGGTCCGAGGGTACTAGAATAAAGTTTTACTACGCTGCGCTAAGAGCCGTAACTGGGTCGTAGAGTACCATGGTTGTATCCATATTGATCTGTCCCCCAGAGGTGGACCCATCTTGTTCTTGAACCTGCATGCCTGAAGGATCCTGTAGAACCCCACATTCCTGTACAGGTAGCTCATCATCTAAATCATCAAATGTGTCATTCGAAATTGCGACAGTACCCGAATGATGAACCACTCCTATATCTGAAGGAACTATCTAAACACCCTTTCCCTTGGTGTTGTCCTGAGCTGCATGATCTGCCTATGAATCTGAAGCCGCTATCCCAGTATCAACCACTAACGTAGGTGGAACTTTGAATCGATCGAGAGGCTTGGATATATATCCGAGTAACTGAGGGTTTCGCCACTTGGGGAGCCCGTCTGTGCACTGTATTACATCTACCCACTGAGTGCCCAATACTGTGGCAGTTGCTGTAAAATTCTGGAAAACTTTCATAATATAATTGAACCTTAATGCATGAGTCATCGATTTCCAATAATAGAGCTTCGGGATTGAAGTTCTTAACCCAAGCTTGTAAACGGACAATCTTCGGTTTTAAATTTAGCGATCCATAAGACCACACCTTCTGATGATCCTCCATGGAGAATAAAAGAACTTGAAAATATCCCTGCCCTAATGAAATTAATTTCCATTTTTTCAATTTTCATATACTTTTAAGCTTCAAGTACAACTCGTCATGTTTTCATGGTTTATCTCCTTTAAAAAGAACAACTCTTGGAATCAAAGAGAATTGACACAAAGAAATAAGTTCTTTATAAGCTTTGTTGTTAACTCGAATTGAAACAAAATTACCTTTCCGAGTAGGTGGCACATTCTGATTGAAGGATGGAATTGTATAAGCAGCGCCACTGATTTGTTTTTTAATGCCCATAGGCATTACCACATTACTTCCAGTAATATTCCCACATACCACAACAGCAAAGGAAGGCATATCAGAACCTTTCTCATTGTCAGTTTCAGTAGGAGTGTCTATTAAAGGAATCCCCTGACCATTGACTATAGGCACTGCTTCATGCATTGCCCTGTCGTTTCTTGCTGTTCCAACGAGAAGATCATCATTATGAAGAGTATTTTCCTTGTCCATTACTACCTTACCACTGTCACCGAGTGCAACATTAGCTCCTACAGCCTGGTCTCTTGCAATATTATCCAACCCAGTCAGACAATCCAATTCAAAACAAAAGAAGCCATAACAAATTCAAAAAGCTCACAAACAGATTCCACAACGTCACAGTGAAATCGGATGTCCACCAAAAAGTAAAGAAAATAATTTCAAGTACAAAAATCAGTGTCAGATCAATCTCAAGCCAACAAAATAAGCAAATGAAGCTCCTCCATTTTTTATTTCAAAAATAGTATTATTTTAAAAAAAATCATAATATTAATATTATTTAAGCGATTCATCTAATAAAATCAATGATGCAACTTGCTCTATTGTTTGTAGATCCACAATTTTTGAATCTTTTTTGAAAAAAAAAATTCTAGAATTTTTAATGTAACTGGTAAATTTTTACTACTGGGTTGCTTATTAAATGCTCAACCATATCAACCAGATTTTGAATCATAGTTAATTGGTTCTCGTGCTTTGCTTGGTTTATAGGCTTATCACTATTGCTTGGTATATAAACATTCACTGTGAGAGTTTTTAATTTGTTTTCTTACATTAAACTATATTTTGTTCCATGTATAATTAATATATATATATATATATATATAAACTTGCCATAGTCTTAGCTCTAGTGGCCTTATTGACAATATTATATTAATATGATATACTTTAACTAAAAATCGATAAAAAAAAAAACACTATTTACAAAATTTCTGTTGAATTCTTTTTCATAAATACATTTTTACATCATTATTATGTTTCGTTTAGTATAAATTTGATATAAAATAATATAAACATCATAATATAAATAATAAAACTTTAATTAAAATTATAATAAATAGCCCATTTTTAAGTAAGTAATGAAATAAAAAATAATGATTAAATGGACTATTTTATCTCAAGCAGAACCTTTTACAAATAAAACATTATAACTTTTTACTGTTTTTTGGTTTTATATGTCTCAGCTTTTTCTATTTAGTAATGAAAAAGTAACTGCCTTATTGACCATAGACTCACTAATCAAAACAAAATTTATTTCGTTAAAAACTTAAAAATGGGCTAAATCATAATTTTATCTGAAGTCTTAATATTTATCCACTAACATAGAAATTTTCATCAGCACTGTCATTATATCCATCCCAAGAATAACCACATGCTAATACAAACTAAAGAGCAAAAAGTTCAAAATTAAAGAAAATAAAATGTATATAAGTACGAATCAAATAATTATTTAAACAAATGCATATTGCTACACAATTTAAATTCTACTAAAAATTATTAACTTTTAAGCACAAAAATAACGTAATCAAATATTTCAAAAATTGCAATGATTAAATGAACTATGTAAAGATAAGTTGGTATCAATTGTTCATACAAAGAATATTAACATTAATACTCAACGACAACAAATGCTACAAACATTGTTGAAAAAATAATCAACTCAACAAATACACTATTAATAAATTATGCTTCACAGTGTTCAAAACAATATAATTATATATCTTCAAATATATTGTATTTTTTAAATCAAATATCCTCTCAAACTTACTCTACAACATACAAAAATAAATCAAATAATTTATTTAAACTATAACACAAATATAAAAATAGATTTAAAAATATATTCGACAGAACATGTATTAAAAAATATCTAACCAATTATATTACCTGTTAATCCTAATCTTCATATCCAATATTCAAATTATTTTTTATTCATATAATACAATTTGATGGCCTGCACAAAAATAATAATAATAATAATTAAAGCTATAAATAATTTATTTTAAAGTAAAAGATAAAAGAAAAGAAAAACAACTTATCGTCAATAAATTCAACACAATAAACATTATTAACTAAAAATAGCCAAATAAAAATCATTATTAATAATTTACCAAATACAACAATTCTTGAAAAATAATATTCTTTGTCAATCTACAATCTCCCTTATTAACCAAATCTTCACAATTAAAAACTCTTACAAAATCACCTGTTTTAGCTCTAGACAAAGCTACATATAACTGTCCATGTGAAAATACAGGTCCCCTCAAATAAATACCAACATAACTTAACGTTTGACCTTGAGTTTTATTAATTGTCATAGCAAAACATAGCCTAATAGGAAATTGCTTTCTTTTGAAATGAAAAAGATCTTTTACATTTTCTATGGGAATAAATTGTATCCTTGGTAAAAATACTCTTTTTCTTTTATGTTGTCCAACACTAATTTTTGCATCTATAACATTACGATCAAACCTCCGACATACCAATCCCGTTCCATTACAAAGTCCTTCTGAAGGATTAATATTTCTCAACAATATGACAGAACAATTTACTTTTAGCTTCAATTCATGCGGAGGAAACCCATTTGGAACCAAATTATTCAAAAAATCTTCTTGTACATCATTTTGATCTTTATCCATATATTTATCAAAACTAAAATATATCATAGGATCACCAGGAAATTGATCTATCAAAATATTATTCACATCATCTACATAATCATTTCTTGGTGTCAAAATTGCACGATTTTCCATTAAATCTATATTTTTAGCATATCTTTCCAATTTAGGAAAAACGTTATCAATCAACTCATTTAATTCAACCTCACTATCGGTATTAGATATAACCATAGTTGATGGCAATCGTATATAATCATTATGAATATACTCCTTAGTTCCATCTCCAATCCGCAATAACATTTCACAAAATAATGGATCTAATTGAGCTCGCATATTTTGCTTTAATTTTATCTTTATTAAATGCTCCCACAAATAAGAATTAACCAAAATTGAATCTACAATTTCCTCTCTACTCACTTTTGGAACCACATATAATATTTATCGAAAATCTCTACCAAAAACTACAACTTTGACTCCAAACAAAACATCAGAAGTATTTATATCCTGTAAAATTTTATCCAAAGATTACATTGATTCCTTTCTCATCATAGGAGCTTCATCCCAAATTATTAATCTCGCATCCCTTAAAAGCTGAGTCAATCCTAATTGTTTACTAATATTACACATACTATTCTCTTATACAATAAGTGGAATTTTAAATCTAGAGTGTGCTGTTCTACCACCAAGTAAAATAGAAGCAGCAACACCTGATGATGCTATAACAATTGTAATTAAACCTTTAGAATGTACAGCGGCTAAAATAGTTCTATACAAAAATATTTTTCCACTTCCTCCTGGCCATCTATAAAAAAAATTCCTAGAGTACAGCTAAATACTCTATCCAATATCTAACCATATACAAATTTTTGTTCACAATTCGAAGACTTAGCAGGTAAAATATCCTCTTTATTTACAACAATCGAAATTTCATAATTTATTTCTCTATATTCATCATGTATGTCATCTGTACAAAAACTAGCATCTACAAAATTGTAATCACTCAATTGTTTTCCCATTGTCCGCAAAATAAAACCAATTTATTCCAAAACTTTTGATCTTATGTAATGATTTGTATAAACAATATTATTATAATCTTCACTCAAAGCCTTTTCAAATTTATTCCATAAAAATTTAGGATTTTTAGGATCACAATAAACCAACAATGTAGCAAATAATCTATGTAATGTATAAGACATTTCAAACAAAGCTGCCTCTACTAAACACAATTCAACATCATCATCTGTATCGAACAATCTATATAACAATGCAGCATCACGATAAGATAAACACTGAACATCATTAACATATCTCAAATCGCAAAAAGATGTTGGTCCTCTAACATGATTTAACAATATTCTTAAATAATATCTCTCACTATCAAAAAGACCAACACTAACAAACCTACCAACGACAACACATTGTCTTCTTTCATTCCAAGTTTTCCATTGTCTATTTCAAATATAATGCGATGGCATTTCTCTATACAACAACTTATTGCTTTTTTGACCACATTTATTTATAGCAAAAAATTTTGTAAGCATTGTTCTACTAAAAAAATTATTATCCACAACAAATTGTAAATTATCTGAATCTTTAAAAATTATATTTTGTCTATTCTCAAGATGCACCTATAAAGTCATAACATATGGATACATTTCATTCAAATAAAAACCATATATTCTCCACATTGCTTCAGGAGGTGAAATCCATCTAGCATATTGAAAACTTTTTACTTCATCAACTTCTTCAGTATTATTATTTGAACCAATATTCATTACAATTCTATCATGACCTTTGTATACATATTTATAAAGATATTTGACTGCTTTAATTGAAGAAAAATTTTCAACATTCAAATTGCAATCAAACTTTGCAAGTAAATATGGATGATAAGGCACAACCAAACGATTATCAAGCACACACTTCCTAACAATAACTAAAACACCACTATCTCTTCTCCTATATAACATGTAAGAATCTTTTCCTACAACAGTATTGGACAAGAAAGACCTTGAATAATGATTTTTGCATTTGTCATTCCTTTTCATACAAATATTCTTAGAATTCAAATTGCCACATGGTTCATGCATCATATGTTTAATAACTGCAATATATAAATGCAGATTTTCATTTTCATCAGGAATTTCAGCAGAAATAATTTTATTAAAAACATCAACAGAAATTAATTTCGCATGTGATTTTAAAATAACTAATATATGCACATATGGCAATCCTCTTTTTTGAAACTCAATAACATACACAAAACCAGCAACCTGCAAAAAAAATTTCTTTCTTAAATAGCTCATTCTTTAACATTTCTTCCTTTGCTCTAAAAAGTCGCGCAACCAATCTTGTCTATTTTGAACCTTTTCATTTTTTCCCAACTCTCACTTTATTTCTATCAAATTAGGATTACATGTCATTGTATCAAAAATATCTGGCTTCCTATACACTTGAACCAATGTCATTGCATTTATATACCTCTTACGCATATCCCTAAGACCTCTTATTAAAGAAGCAAATAAAATTATTCTATGTCCAACATTCACTCCTTAATTTTGACCAATATTTACACTATCCATTATTCCTTGAAATAATTCTGAACGAATCTCAAATTATTTACTATCAAAATAATCAAGTCTAAAAGTCTCCAATTTAACATATATATCTATAACATATTGCTGAAAAAGACGATCAGTTCTCAAAATTATTGGCTCATTATTTCTTCTAATCTGTACCTTATAACAATAATATTCATGACACGAAACCATATCTCTTTTTTCCCTCATCCCCATGACTACAAAAAAAAAAAAAAAAAGCAAACATATATTACAAATCCAAAACAAAAAACCAATCCACCAACAATGCAAAATAAATAAATAAACAAATCCTGAAATCACCACGCCTTCAGCTTCCTTATCCAACATTTCTGCAACAGAAGCCATCTTATTTGGATCAGTCATAAATTGTCCCCCACAATAAAATTGTCTTTTATTTTTATTTATTTTTCATATCCCTTGATGCCAACATGTGTCTCCAAAAGGAAACATCAAAGGATACTGTAAAGAATCATAATAACCAAAATAATATTCAGCTTTATGACTATAGCTAGAATGACTATTTACAACTATCTCACGACATCTACCATTGACATTGATACCACCCTCAGCCCATATTGCAGCAACTTGGGATGTAACTGGAGTATTATAAACTCTCTAATCTATACTTGTATCTGACTTAATATGAATAAATAATTCCTCTAAATTTCGTACATCTTTAACACTCCGAAAAATTTTTACATATGGATTCACCTCCAATATCTTAATCAATTTCTCTATAATATTCACATTTATTACATTTGAACAACAAAGGCGATTTTGCAATTCATGCTCAGTATCATAAAAATAAAGTTGCAAATAAGAAAGTTGTTTATCATAGTGAGGTATCAATTCATGAATATAATGATAGACCTGACCTTGCACTCGAAAAACATAAATTCATTTATTTCTTTTACATAAATTTTTATCATATTTAACTCCAAAAGAAGTAAAACCAAATATATTATTATATGTTCGTATATACGTTCTAAATTCTTTTCCTTCTATAGTATCAGCTGTAAAAAGGTCATACAATTCATTTGACATTTTACTATCAACTAATAATATTTCTCCATTACAACAACAAAATCTTTTAGACTCATATTGCATTTTATTAGCATTACAATATTTACAAAATACATATTTTGTTAAAGCATCAACCTCAGTAACTATATTTTCTAAATAATTTATATCCTTTCTTCTATTCTTTTTTCCACAGTTATTATTTTTCATATCTGTTTTGCATACATTAACATTTTGATAATTTATACTATCAACAATATTTATAGCTACCATACCAATTGGTGTATACTTTAAATTCTCAACATTAACTTGATTCGATGACGATCCTAAATACAAAATTCTACTTTCTATATTTGTACAATACTCTTCTTCTTTTCCTTCCTACATATTAACACATATTTCTTCTATATATTTTTTATAATTTTTTGCTTTCTCACTTTTGAATATTTTTCACATCTTTTCTTATTAATTTCCTCCTTATTCTCTTTTGACATAGCATCATTTCTACTTTTTCATTTTTACTAATTTCTTTCTTTTTCTCTTTTGACATATGAACATATCTTTCTTTTTTCTTGTCATTAATTTTTTCTTTTTCCTCACATGACATATTGCCATATCTCTCTCTCCATTTTCTATTAATTTCTTTCTTTTTATATTTCAATATATCATCAATTATTTGAATACCTTTGTTTGATCATTCCATCTACAAATAATAACCAAAAAAATAAAAAATAAATAAAATCTCAAAAAAAAACATAACAAAAATTTTAAAGTTTTAATTAGATAATAAATAAAAAAAATACTAAAGTTCAAAGTGATAATTAAACCACTAATTAAATCATAAAAAAAATTCATTAAATGCACTAATTATAGAAGATACTAACGGTGTAGCAGCACCAAACACTAATTGGACCACTAATTGTTGTTTAAAAAAATAAACAATAAAAATGCATATTAAATCATCCAAACAATTCATAAAAAAGTAATACTTACAATTACTACTTAACACAATATTAAAAATTTCAATTCACACACCTTTAAACAACAGGTATTTATCTATTCGTTAAAATCAAACCTCTAATTTTTCTTATTAATATATATAACCAAAACAAACAAATTCCATAGACCAACACAACTACCATATGGAACAATATTTATAATTTAAATTTTCACACATTTAAATAAACAACATTGATCTTTGCATTAAAATAAAATTTTTAATTTTTTTATTAACAAATATATATAATAGAAATAACCAAAATCTACAAAACTATACAAAACAACGAACAATAAAAAATAACTAAATAATTATGCTCTCCCAATCAAAATAAAAATGTAAAAATGTAATCGAATTTAATACTAACATGAAACATATTATTAAACTTCTACTATTCAATTCAAAAGTAATTCACAACTCTTAATTAAAAAAAAAAAAGTTCATTCATTTTATTGTTAAATTATAAAGAACTAATCACATAATAAATAAAAAAATATTAAAATTCAAAGTACTAATTAAACCACTAATTAAATCACAAAGAAAAATTCATTATATGCACTAATTATAGAAGATTAAATAATATAGCAACATAAAGCACTAATTGAAAAGTAAATAATAATAAGAATTTCATAAAGTAATAATTGGAGAAAAAAAAAGTTAAACTATGGGTGGCCCATCGACGGTATGGTGGTGGGGCACCAACGGTTGAAGGTGATGGTGGTGCTTCGATGTAGGGGAAAAAAAATAAAAATGAAATTGTTGGTGCCTCACCAAAAGTCTAGTTGTGGGGCACCAACGGTTTAGGAGTAGTGATGGAGTTTTGGAGTAGTGTTGGAGCCCCACTAACAGTCTAGTGATGGTGCACCAATGGTTTCGGAGTAGTAATGGTAGTGGGGTACCAATTATTGAAGGTGGTGGTTGAGCTTCAATGCAACGGATACAAAAAAAAAAAAATGAAATTGTTGATGCCTCACCAATGGTATAGTGGTGGGGCACCAACGGTTTAAAAGTAGTGTTGGTGCCCCACCAACACTCTAGTGATGGGGGACTAATGGTTTCGAGCCCAAAATAGCCTTACCAAATAAAACCTTAGTCGTCCTTTTAATGACTGACTATACAAGATTGCGTTTGGAGTTTCATTTATTTTCCTCCTTTCTGTAAATCTTTGCGTACTCATCAAATCCACGTGTTTGTTTTGGAGTTTCATAATTTTTTCAAAATAAATTTTATTTTAAAACATTTTCATTACTATATTTTCCTTTGTTAGACAATTTCAATAATATCAGTTTTAGTCTTAATTACGATCTAAATATTGGTGGTTTCTAGATAATATATATATAAACACACACACATATAATCATTTTATGGTGAAAGAAATATCTCATTTTAAAAATAAAAACAAAAAATTTTGAGGGAGATTCTCATAATCTTTTACAGGTGATAATACATGTTTCAACCAATATTTTAATACGTCCTAAATAATCTGAAATAAAAATTAATATATATTTTTATTTGTTTATCTTTTTATTTATTGTACAGTAAGAACCACAAACATATTCCAACCTTGATTGGTTTTATTTATTTATTATTTTTCTTTTGGTGAAAACAATAGGTAGGTGAATGGCACATAAGCAGTATCAGGATGTCACTCTCATTATGTTATGAAATTTAAAACCATATTTAATATGGAAATTTCAATTACATAATTACCAATTTAATATTATTTTAGAACGTAAATCCTCTCTTGCAAGTTAAAGAATATTCTTAACAAATTAACTCTAATATGTACCTGTGGCTTGGCCTAGCGGTAACACGCTGAGGTGCACCTTCCACCAACCCTGGTTCGACAAATTGCAGCCCACCGATGTAAACCTGGCCCCCACCAAAAAACTCTAATATAGGAAATTAATTATTTTATATTAATTATTAAGGAAAAGGGTTATATGTTATAATAAATCCAATTATAGGAGTTAAAGAGGAAAGACGTACATCTGTGTGAAGGTTTCCTTAAATCCTAGTATTAGTGCTAATTTATTAATAATCTTAAACCAGGTTAAAATCTTGGGTTGACTATATATCTCAACGATCTTTAAATCAATATTCAAATTACTACTTTCATGGTTTCAAATAATAATAATAATAATTACTTTTATAGATTTGTTTACTGCATTACATGGTCAACAGCCCTAAGGGCCATTTAGGAAAGAGTTCGAGGCATTTATTAATTGGTTTAACTAAACAATTTTTATTTTGTTCTTAAAATTCTTATTATATATCTAAATGTGCAATGTAGTATTTTCATAATTAACTTATAAGTATTAAGAGATTTTAACTTAAAAAATTAAAACAACAAAAAAAAACCCTTTAAAAAAATGAAAATGAAATTGTTGGTGCCCCACCAACTGTCTAGTGGTGGGGCACCAACGGTTTAGGAGTAGTATTGGTGCCCCACCAACAGTCTAGCGGTGGAACACTAACGGTTTCTTTTCTTTTTTTTCCCCTTGTATTGAAGCCCCACCACCATCAATCACACATACATAAACACAAACCTAACAAATACTCTAAATAAGTTTATAACATAAAATACAAAAGTACCTCTTATCCTTATACTTTAAATAGTGAGACCAACAGGGAACAAAATATCAATTACAACCTGCACATAAATTAAAACTTTTCAAAAAAATAAAATACATAAATACATAAATGTATAGCTGAACTTAAAAAAATTAAAACAATAAAAAGAAAACCTTAAAAAAAATAAAAATGAAATTGTTGGTGCCCCCACCAACAGTCTAGTGGTGCGGCACCAACGATTTAAAAGTAGTGTTAGTGCCCCACCAACAGTCTAGTGGTGGGGCACCAACGGTTTCATTTTCATTTTTTTTCCCTTGCATCGAAGCCCACTACCATCAATCACACATACATAAACACACATTTAGTAAACACAAATCTATTCAACACTTTAAATAAGTGCATACAACAACCACTTTATGCTACCATTACAAGTTAAAAAGCTTTCGTAAAGTTACTATTATAGCGAGTACTCATGAATAGCTAAAGAAAGCAAATTGTGGTTTTTGGCAACTCCGGGAATAAATTCTTCTTCTTTCTCTAGCAATTCATATATAGAAGAGTACACTTATTAAATATATAAGTACTCTAATTAGTTAGTTTCTGGTAATTTAAATTGTTAATCGAAAGTAATAATTAGTTAGTTGCTTGTATGAGTTTCTATAGACCATTTTTTGTTTCCATCAGCTAATTAAAAATAAAACACAACAATAATTTGAACCCAAAATTTTAAATTTTAGTAGTTAGATCAATAATACAACAGACTCAACACCGAAACAACTAAAACCCAACTTCATACAAACAAATCAAATAAAAAAAAAACCTAATAATTTACAAGTTAAGTACCAATGGAGGAAGTAAAACGTAAGTAATCTCCTAGCTAGCACAGATTCTAATCCTAAAAAATGGGAGGCCCAATTACCTTAAAGACTGTAGGTGTGAATATGAGAAGAGAAGAAATTTACGAGTCAAAACTCACAATAAGATAAGGATCAAACAGGGAATTAACGCGCTGAATAACAAATTAACAAGAACTAGATTTCGAACAGCAAGTTCACACAGAGAATGAAGCAGTTCACACAAAGAAGAAAGCTACCAAAGCATTAACTCAGATACAAACTTGAAGCAAGTAAAAAAAAAAAAAAAACTTTAAACAAAGAAGAAAGCTACAAAAGCACTCAAGAGACTTGGAGTAGGTAATGAAATAGATAGCATTTATTACAAAGCTGACTTGGAGCAGATAGCATTTAAGATCAAAACACAAAGCAATGAACTGGTATAAGTAATAAACAAAATGGCGTCGTTTTGATTATGCATGTATGAGAAGGGCAAAAAGGTAACTGCTCGACGACGACAAACAATGAAAAAACTTTGTTGCAACCCTCCTTTATGTATATATTATAGATATATGTTCCCACTATAATTTGATAATACTCTTAGAAGTAGAAACCCGACCCCCTAAGTAGAAACCCGGCCCCCTTTTTGTTAATTAATTCATTGAATTAGAGACATATAGATGGTGCAAGTAAAGGTTTAATAATTGAATTCTAAATTTCAATTTATAAAAAAAATAAATCAATTGTACACTACTTGATGTAGAGTAATAAACACTTCATTTGTTAGCTTCTCTAAAGCTTGAAAGAAGTTGAAAGCTACTAATTTCGGCTAAGAATGTAAGTGGATATAAATTAAGAGTTAGTAAGAAATCTTGTGCCAACTCTGTCTAACACTAATTCACTGTAACCGATAGTAAGTTTTCATTTGTTTGTTTTTAATCGTACGTCTATAGCATGACATAGTAAGGCCTAAATGGTATCGTTAGGAAGCTTTAAAGATACGTACTAATCTTGTTACCTTAATTCTTTTCTTTTTCATATATATTATAATAATAATATAAATAAAATGCAACATATGTTTTAATTTAGTACATCTACTCCATACTAATTAATCTAACCTTTTACACGTATATGCCCATGTATATACAATTATCTTTAAAATTTATAAAGATGAATTAAATTACAACATATTTTAAAATCCAAGGTGCTTAGGTTTAAAAAAAAAGAAAAAAAGAAGAAAAAAAAGAAGCTTAGTGTCTCCTATTATATATAAAATTCAGCAGTCTATAGGTTTCATATAAAAGTGTTGGTTAAAATATTTTAATTATCTAACATAATTTACATATTCTAGACTAAGATATTACATGGGCATTTTCAAAACATTACGAGGGCGTGGATATTTGTCTAAGGTAACTATATTTACTTACCATTATTTTAAAAAATTATCACAAACTTAGGAAACCATGTCAGGAGGTCCAAAAAGTTACGTGTCAACCAAATTGACGAATAAAATGTTCATTTTGCCTGTTTAGAAAGCCAAATTCAATGGAAATAATATTTTCCCCTCATTTTTTCTTACGTGCATGTAGAAAAATGATACTAAACCATCAGTCGCATACCCTTATAGAATAAATAATTTACCAAAAGATTACTTTCAAAGTTTCATTTTATTTTCAAGCTAAAAAAGTACTTATTCTTGTTTTTATTCTCACGTGTATATAAATACAATTTGTATTAAAAAATATTTTTTATTAAACTTTCTGTGAAAGTCGTCCTGTTTGGCCCCTCACACTGTATTTCAATCATAGAGCTTCTCTGGAATTGAGTTTGGCTTTTAGTCAGATAATTTATAATTTTATAGCATATTGCCATATTTTATTTTATTACGAGAAAATAAAAAATAAATAAATTCACATCCCACTCTTTCCATTTTGAGCCACCTTATATTTTCAAGGAGCCCCTCAATCAAGCCCTCTCCAAGATATCAAACCGACACAACCCCATGCTTCTTCTCCAGTTTGGGTTTCATCGTGCAATTTGGTTATCAAAGTCCACTAATCCGAAACAATTAGAAGCAATATTGGTTGTGTAGAAAATATGCTTTGATGAACGTGAACAGATAAAATGGAAGCAATATTAATGGCTGTGGGTGTAGCAAAGTTTTTCTCTTTTTTTTTCTTTCCTATTCTCTAAGTCCTTGTTTGATAACAGGAAGTTGTAAAGGGATTAAAAAAAGAAGATAGAGTAGTATAGAGATTAGAGGTGTAGGGGTTGTTTGGTGATGAACACTCAAAAGTGTATATTTATTGAAATTCAAATCATCATTTTACACTTAAAAATATCATTAATTTCTCTTATTTAAATAATTTTTTTAAGTTTAAGTTTAAAAGTAAAAATAAATTAAAATGTGTATTTTTTATGCAGATTTAATAAAATTGGTGTATCTCTAAATCCAGAAGACCAATTAAGGTGATTCTTAATGCAATGGAAAAGAACTTAATGCACCACAACATTGTAGTTATTAACAATGCCCAGTTCAGAAGTTTAGTGAGTCATATTTGGGCCACAATGCAACTGTTCAGTACCCAAAGAACAGCCCCAAGTGTTTTTGTATTTGGGCCGTATCTCACTCAATACTAACCCAAATACAATATTTCTTGATGTTCTGGAAAGTTAAGGGATGCGCCTACAATATTGAGTTTTTGAGAAAATGCTAAATCCACCAAATTCAATGTGATATGGCCGGTGCAAGTAGGGAGACAAGTGTGATATGAATTTTCAACTCAACCTAACTTAATCTCCACCTTCATACAAGTCCTTTGGCATTTACCACCCTTAATGTTCTATAAATACCTGCATTGGCTCATTTAAGCATTTTAGTGTAGAGATCAAGATCATACTCTTGTTTTTTTTGTTTCTTTCTTGTTGTAATTCTCTCTTGTTCTAAATGAAAGTTATGTTCATCTCCTTCTTTTTTCTTTGTTCTTTCTTTAGTATGAGTAACTAAACTTTATTTTGTTGGGGTAAAAGGGTAAAACTTTTGGTAATGTAATAAGATTAGATTAATCTTCTTCTTGAGCTTTAATATTTATGTTATAAAATTGTTATTATATATTTTGTATTTGTTTTCAATTAATTTAGAAAACCTCCTTGTAAAGTAGGGATCTTGATTCATTGTTGACAAGATATTGACACAATGAATACTTGAACTCATTTACATGTGTTGATGTTATTTGATAATTAAAAATAAATGTAATACAAAACATATATAACTATAAATGAACTTTAAATGTTATATTTGGAATTTTTATTATGTATGCATTTCAATTGAGTTATAAAAAGAATTAATCTTGTACTTAATTTATATGCCAAGAGTGGATCTCCTAACCCTAGTAAATCTTTTTATCATCTTAATTTGTGTAACAATACATTCTTCATCAATTCCTTGTGGATCGACCTCGGACTCCTGAGAAATTATTACTTGAGACAATCTATACTTGGGATTGCAATCTTTTAGTTGTAGCAAGTTTTTGGCGTCGTTGCCGAGGAATTAGTTTGAAGAACAAATTTGTGAGGCTTTCTTTCTCTAATTAAACTTCACAAATATAGTATATTTTTTCCTTTCTCTCTAGTCTTTTATTATTTTATTTGCATAATATATTGAATGGCTGGTTTTATTATACCGTCTGCTTGTTTATTATCTCTAAATGTCATGGAAGGCTAAACCTCCTAGTCTTCGTTCATTTCTATTTTTATTTTATCTACTTGTTTGTTGTTGTTAAATATCATGGAAGGTCAAGCCTCCTAATCTTTGTTTATATATATATATATATATATTTTTCTTTTTCATAAATATCATGGAAGACTATGCCTCCTAACTCTTATTAATTCCTTTCTATATTTTAATTTTAATTTTAATGCTCAATTGGTACCATGATTGAAATTCTAGTCGCTTGGTTAAAATTAATTCTAATACTTTGCATATTGATTTGTTTAGACCATCTCCACATTCACACACAATTGACACAATGGCTGAAAATGAAAGTGTGCATGATGAACATGAAAATCAGCCGTCACAAACCATGCGTGAATATTTGCAACCTCCTAGAAATTCTAGTCCATCATGTTTTATCTTTCCACTTAATGCCAACAATTTCAAATTTAAGCCAGGTATGATTTCATTACTTCCTAATTTTCATGGCTTAGAATCTAAGAGTCCATATTTGCATCCTAAAGAATTTGAGGAAGTGTCTACTACATTTAATGATCAAAATTGCACTGAAGAGATTATTAAGCTTAAATTATTTCCTTTTTCTTTGAAAGATAAAGCAAAAACTTGGCTTAACTCTTTGAAACCAAGATCAATTGGTAGATGGTAAGAAATGCAAGGTGAGTTTCTAAATAAATTTTTTCCAACACACAAAACCAATGCTTTGAAAAGACAAATCCAAAATTTTTCTCACAATTCAAATGAAGCATATTTTCAATGTTGGGAACGTTTTAAAGATTTGTTAAATTCTTGCCCACATCATGGTTTTGAAAAATGACGTACCATAAGTTTTTTTTATGAAGGGTTAACATCTGAAACTAAATAATTTTTGGAAACCATGTGCAATGGTGAGTTCCTTGATAAAAAATCCGAAGAAGCCTTAGAATATTTGGATCACATGGCTGAGAATTCTCAATCTTGGCATGGTACTAATCCATCTGAAAATTCAATTAGATTAAATCTTGCAAGTGCTAATAAAGGAAAATATAATCTTAGCCAAGAAGATGATCTAAATGCTAGGTTCGTCAATTTAGCTAGAAAGATTGAAGCGATGGAATTAGCAAAAGTAAAAGAAATTAAATCTATGCAAAATGAAGAAATTTGTGGTATTTGTGATGATTTTGAACACTTAACAAATGACTGTCCAAAAATTTCTGTTTTTAAAAAAGTTGTACATGAACAAGTAAATGTTATGAATAATTTTAAAAAGCCATTTACTTATTCTTTTTCAGATTCATACAATCTAAGATGGAGGAACCACCCGAACTTCAGTTGGAGGAATGACAACAATGCTCAAACAATGCCCTCTCAAGGTACGTCAAATATTCCTCCATATGCAGCATCACGATCAAAAAATCTTGAGGAAAAAATGCAAGCATTTATTCAAGGCCAAACAAACATCAACAATCAAACTTCACAAGCTATCAATGAGATCAACAACACATTTTCTGCCTTGACCTCATCTTTGCAAACTCAACAAAAAGGTAAGTTTCCTTCTCAACCTCAACCTAATCCTGCTGACCAATGTCATGTGTCTACTTCAAATGAGAGTCAACCTGAAAATGTTAATTCTGTTACAACGCTTCGAAGTGGAAAAGTCATTGACAAAACCATAACATCCAAAGACCACGAAAAGAATGCGCTCCCAGGGCTAAAATATAATGGTAAGGATGATGGTAAGCATGATGAGTTTGAACCTGCTCTTAAGGATAAAAGCTTATTTTCTGCAACTTTTCCTCAAAGATTAGAGCCCATTAAAAATTTAAATAAAAATTCTGAAATCTTTGAAGTTTTGAAGCAAGTAAAGGTTAATATTCCTTTGTTGGATGCAATAAATCAAATTTCATCTTATGCCAAATTTTTGAAAGATTTATACACTGTCAAAAGGAAATTGCATGTACAAAAGAAAGCGTTTTTAACTGAAAATGTAAGTTCCATCATCCAACAAAACACTCCACCAAAGTATAAAGATCCTGGTTCTCCAACAATTACATGTATTATTGGAAATACTAAAGTGGAGCATGTTTTACTTGATCTTGGTGCAAGTGTTAATCTTTTTCTTTTCTCTGTTTATGAACAGTTAGGATTAGGAGAATTGAAACCTACAGCAGCAACATTTCAACTTGCCAATCGTTCAGTTAAAATTCCAAGAGGAATTGTAGAGGATGTTCTTGTTCAAATTGATAAATTCTACTATCCTAAAGATTTTATAGTTTTAGATACACATCCTGTTTTAAATTCTAAAGCTCAAATACTTGTCATTTTAGGACGTCCATTTCTTACTACTTCAAATGCCATAATCAATCGTAGAAATGGAATTCTGAAACTTTCTTTTGGCAATATGATTTTGGAAATGAATATGTTTAATATTTGTAAACAACCTAGAGATAACAGTGATATGCATGAGGTGGATTTTATTGATGGAGTTGTGCATGAACAATTTATCTCTACTTTTCCATCTGATCCTTTATAAGCATGTTTAATTATCTCTAATGAATTTGCATTCAATACAAATTCTGAAATTTCACATATGTTTTCTTTATTGAATGCATTTCAGGAACCAAAATCAAATTGTTGGAGACCAAAATTATGCCATTGCAATCTAATATTTATTGTTCAACCACCAAAACTTGATTTGAAGTCATTGTCATCTGATTTAAAATACTCTTTCTTAGGTGAGAATGAAACATTTCCGGTAATAATTTGTTCCAAACTTGACACACTCCAAGAAGGTAAGTTGATACAAACTTTGAAAATCCATAAAAATGTATTGGGATGGATAATAGCTGATTTAAAGGGAATAAATCCTCTAATTTGCACACACAAGATTTATTTAGAGGAGAATGCTAAACCTTTTAGAGAAATGCAGCGAAGACTTAACCCAAATATAAAAGAGGTAGTGAGAAATGAAGTTATTAAACTTCTGGATAATGGAATCATTTATCCTATTTCGGATAGTAAATGAGTAAGTCCTACACAAGTTGTCCTTAAGAAATCCGGAGTCACTGTAGTCAAAAATAAAAATAATGAATTAATTCCAACTACGACTGTTACTGGTTGATACATATGCATTGACTATAGAAAACTTAACTAGATGACTAGGAAAGATCATTTTCCTCTACCTTTTATGGATCAAATATTAGAAAGGGTTGCGGGACATGAATTTTATTATTTCTTATATGTGTATTCTGGGTATAATCAAATTGCAATTGCACATGAGGATCAAGAGAAGACCACATTTATATGTCCATTTGGAACATTTGCATATCGTAGAATGCCTTTTGGATTGCGTAATGCACCTGCTACATTTCAAAGATGCATGCTCAGCATTTTTAGTGATATGGTTGAACGTTTTCTTGAAGTTTTCATGGATGATTTTTCTGTGTTTGGTGACTCATTTGATGATTACTTATCTAACTTGAAAAATATTTTGATTAGGTATGAAGAGAAGAATCTTGTGCTCAATTGGAAAAAAATATCACTTCATGGTGAGAACTGGTATTGTCCTTAGACACATCGTTTCATCAAAAAGAATTGAGGTAGACAAATCTAAAATTGAATTGATTTCCAACTTGCCAACACCAAAATTTGTTAAAAATGTTAGGTCATTTTTGGGACATGCTGATTTTTATAGAAGGTTTATTAAAGATTTTAGTACAATTTCTAGACCTTTGAATAACCTTCTATTAAAAGATACTATTTTTGAATGGACAGAAAATTGTGAAAATGCTTTTGTTAAGCTTAAAAGTATGCTTACTTCTGCGTCAATCATGCAACCTCCAAATTGGTCTTTACCTTTTGAAATAATGTGTGATGCAAGTGATTATGTTGTTGGAGAGGTGCTAGGACAAAGAAAAGATAAGAAACCTTATGTTATTTTCTATGCAAGTAAAACCCTAAATAGTACTCAATTAAATTATTCCACCACCGAAAAGGAATTACTTGCTGTAGTATTTGCATTGGATAAATTTAGATCTTATCTTGTTGACTCACCAATTGTTGTCTTTAGTGATTATGCAGCTTTGAAATATCTTTTCTCCAAGAAAAATGCCAAACCTAGATTGATTAGATGGATTCTTTTACTTCAAGAGTTTTCTATCACTATTCGGGATAAAAAGGAGTTGAAAATGTTGTGGCCGATCATTTATCAAGACTTATTTGTGATGAAACCTTTGACTCTACACCAATTAATGACACTTTTCCCGATGAGCAATTTTTTAGTATTTCGAACTTACCATGGTTTGCTGACATCGCCAATTTTCTTATCACAGGTCAAATCCCAAAATCTTGGACTTCACAAGACAAAAGAAAGTTTTTAACCGAGGTGAAAAACTTTTATTGGGATGACCCCTATCTGTTTAAGTATTGTTCTAATCAAATATTTCGTAGATGTGTAGTCGACCATGAGGTAAGTAGCATTATCAATTTTTGTCATTCAGAAGCATGCGGAGGTCATTTTTCTTCAAAGAAAACGACTGCAAAAATCTTGCAGTACGGATTTTACTGGCCCACATTATTCAAAGATACGCATGTATTTTGCAAAACATGTGATAATTGTCAAAGATTGAGATCCATTTCAAAAAGAAATATGATGCCATTAAGTCCTATTCTTGTTATTGAAATTTTTTATTGTTAGGGTATAGATTTCATGGGACCATTTCCACCACCATTTGGTTTTGTGTATATATTGGTAGCAGTAGATTATGTTTGAAAATGGATAGAGGCAATTTCAACTCGAAATAATGATCACAAAGCAGTGATTAAATTTTTGATAGAACATATTTTAAGTCATTTTGGAATTCCTCGAGCCATTTTAAGTGATGGGGGAGTACATTTTTGCAATAAACTCTTTGAATCTTTAATGAAAAAATATGAAATCACACATAAAGTTGCCACCCCTTATCACTCACAGTCAAATAGACAAGTAGAACTTGCAAATACGGAGATAAAGCAAATTTTAGAAAAAACGGTTAGTCCAAATCACAAAGATTGGTCTTTAAGACTAAATGATGCACTTTGGACATACCGAACAGCTTTCAAAACTTCATTAGGCATGTCTCCTTATAGGCTAGTTTATGGAAAATCATGTCATTTACCTGTGGAACTTGAACATAAAGCTTACTGGGCCATTAAAGTCTTCAATTCAAACCTTGATGATGCATGCAAATTGCGAAAGTTACAAATAAGTGAACTTGAAGAATTGAGAAATGATGCATATGAGAATTCAAAAAACTAGAATCAAAATTTTTCATGACAAAGCAATTTTAAGAAAAATATTTGATGTTGGTCAAAAGGTTTTACCTTATAATTCTCGACTTCATATATTTCCTGAAAAATTAAGATCAAGGTGGAATGGTCCATTCGTTGTTAAACATGTGTATCCATATGGAGCTGTTGATATTGAGAATCCTAAAAATGGTACTATGTTTAAGGTAAATGGACAAAGACTCAAACTATTTTTAGAAAATCATGTTTTTGATAAAGAAGTTGTTTCTCTTTCTGACCCTTATTATGAAACATAATAATGGTCAATTGACGTAAATATTTGTGTGTTTTTTTAAATTTCTTTTATTGTTTTGATTGCAGGATATTTATGGTTTGATCATTTTTTTCCCCGGTTAAGTGGCGGATAACGGTACTTCATGATTTTCAAATCGGTTTATTTTCATTTTCCCATAATAACAGATCCTTTTCTCCCTACAATGAATGTCACTCTTACAAATTTGAGAAAATACTTTCCTTCCTTTCCTCACAATGCTATAACAAAAATTTATAAAGCTAGGTGTGCAAGATTGAGAATGTTAATGGAAACCGGGATGCCTTGAGATATACGCTGGATAATTGGGGCCAAGGTCCGATTGGCTGGTGAATCTTTAAATTTGTTTACCCCATACATGTCTGGGATGGGTAAGAGTTCATATTCTAAAAGGAGAAGAATAAAAAGAATGCAAGTTTGTCACAAATGTGCACGATGGACTTGCAACAAGCGATGTCGTTCTTTAGGAATAGTTTTCGTTAATCGAGAAGATAAAATAAACTTTATTAAGGATGGACTGAGTAAGGAGTTACTAGATTATATCTTATTGACTCTTAAGACGCATCCTTGTGGAGTTGTACATCGGAAACTTCTTAATTTGTGGCATCTTTTCAAGGATGAACAACAACGTTGCAGTCTTAGGAATCTGACTCTAAAAGACCTTGTTTGCCAATTTATAAGAAAATTAGATGGGAAGCATATCCTCGACTCATAGAAGGCATTTAAGTCGTTACTAGACATAAGACCAGAGGAAAATGTAAGCCACAATCACAACTACATGCATGTTATTATTTTGGTTTAAAAAAAAAAACTTTTTGTATTTTAATTGTCAACCTTATCTGCGCACAGCTGGCCTACCTATGTAGGTATCATCATTGTATTTTCTATTTATTGCATGGTCTCTTTACCTATTTAAACACCTCATTTTCTTCATTACAATCCAAATCTTAGTCATTGAAAGGTTGAGATGGAGGGAGCTTCTGTCTGTCGATTCATAAATATTTGTGTATTTTGTGGATCAAGTCCTGGGAAAGATAAAGAGTTTCTAAAAGCTGCACACACCCTCGGTCGAGTGCTCGCTGAGAAAAAGATTCATTTAGTATTTAGGGGAGGTAGTCTTGGCTTAATGGGGGTTGTATCCTTAGCTGCACATGTGGGTGAAAGTAATGTTTTAGGTATCATTTCTAGAGTTTTAACCACACCAAATATCACTGGGATGACAATTAGGAGGGAAATACAAATCTCAACCATGCATGAACGAATATTTAAAATACTTGAGAAATCTAATGCATTGATTGCTTTACCTGGTGGCTATGAGACTTTGGAAGAAATTTTTCAAATGGTCTCTTGTCCCAATTGAACATCCATCGTAAACCCATAGGTTTGTTGAATGTCAATAATTTCTTTGATGGTTTGTTAACTTTTCTTGATCATGTTGTGGAACAGAATTTTATCTCTCATTCGGCACGAAAAATTATTGTTTCTGCCTCGACTGCTGATGAATTAATTGATAAACTACAACGTTTCATACATGAACCTGATCCAGTAATGGCTCAGCTAGATTGGTCGGAACGTGGTAGTAAAAAGCGAAGGTTTGATCTGACACTTAGTTTAAAACTTCCTTATCCTTTGGTTTTACGTATAGCATTTTATTTTTGTTTAATTTCATGTTAGGTTTCTCTTTTCAATAAATGTTGCATCAGGTAACATTTTCTTACTCTCTTTTTTTTTTCTTTTTCCTATCTATATTTACACATTGAGGACAATGTTCAAATCTGGTTGGGGGTAGGAGTTTTTTAAATATTAAAAAAAAAATTAGATAGCTAACTAACTAACTTGCTATAACTAAAACCAATTAAGTATGGTCAAGTAAAGAGCAATTTTACTCTTGAGACGCATCTAAGAAGGGAGGTTATTATTTTGTCTTGATTTGTAAAAGTAACAAAGTTTTATCATTTGATTCTCTTTGAAAGATTCAAGTCTATAAACTCTCATATCTTTATTTATCTAGTTATTTTTAATAATTATTGATAAACTTTCTTTCACACACACACATACACATTATTGTGGATTGCAATAAAAAAATAATAAAATAAAATATTGTAATAATTTTGTTCATTTGCTTTGCTAAAAGAGAACAACCAAGGAAAGGGATAGTTTAATTAATTAAAATAAATAAATAATTATGGATAAAGCTTGATTTCGTAACCTCCTTAGCCTGAGCAATTAAACCCGTAGGGGTATCTCAACACCTAATACCCTATAACCAACTGGTTTAGGAGATATTGGTCTAAAGCTCGATACAAAGGTTAAGGAGAAAGTTTAAGGGTATCAAACATTGCACTTGTCTACAAAAGAAAAATAAATAAGTATTTGCAACTCGAGTATTAAGCTCGTAGGGGTGTCTTAACACCTAATGCCCTAAGACCTGAGAGTCGTTAGCCCAAAACTCGTTACATGGGTTAAAGATCTATTTTATTTATTAAAAAAAATTAAAAAATAAATAAACAACCCATGCCTAAGGAAGTAATCTTAACAAAGCATTAAAACTGATTTTTGCTCTTATCATAAATAGCTCCATATATATGTGAAAATGAGCACCAAAAGAAAGTTTAATAATATTTTTAAAATAACTAGATAAGTGAGAGTTTGTTTAATTGAATTGATCAAAAGAAGAAAATGGTGATTAATTTTGTAAATTCTACTAATCAGTGATGCTTGTATTACTAGGGACTAGTAATAAGCTGGTTGAGGGTTGTGATAAACACTCAAAAAATTATATATTTATTGAAATTTAAATCATCATTGTACACTTAAAAGTAGCATTAATTCCTCTTGTTTAAGCAATTTCTTTAAGTTTAAGTTTAAAAGTAAAAATAAATTGAAATGTGTATTTTTTATGCAGGTTTAATAAAATTGGTGTATCTCTCAATCTAAAAGGCCAATTAAGGTGATTCTTAATGCAATAGAAAAAAACTTAATGCACCACAACATTGTAGTTATTAACAAAGCCCAGTTTAGAAGTTTAGTGAGTCATATTTAGGTCACAATGCAACTGTTCAGCACCCAAAGACCAGCCCAATGTGATTCTGTATTTGGGCCGTATCTCACTCAATACTAACCCAAATATAGTATTTTTTTGATGTTCTAGAAAGTTAAGGACTACGCCTACAATATTTATTTTTTGAGAAAATGCTAAATCCACCGAATTCAATGTGATATGGCCGGTACAAGTGGGGAGACAAGTGTGATATGAATTTTCAACTCAACCTAACTTAATCTCCACCTTCATACAAGTCCTTTAGCATTTACCACCCTTAATCTTTTATAAATACCTGCATTGGCTACTCATTTAAGCATCTTGGTGTAGAGATCAAGACCATACTCTTGTTTCTTTTGTTTCCCTCTTGTTATAAATGAAAGTTATGTTCATCTCCTTCTTCTTTCTTTGTTCTTTCTTTAGTATAAGTAACTAAACTTTATTTTGCTAGGGTAAAAGGGTGAAACTTTTGGTAATGTAATAAGATTAGATTAATCTCCTTCTTGAGCTTTAATGTTTATGTATAAAATTGTTACTATATGTTTTGTATTTGTTTTCAATTAATTTAGAAAACCTTCTTGTAAAGTAGGGATCTTGATTCATTGTTGACAAGATATTGGCACAATGAATGTTTGAACTCATTTACATGTGTTGATGTTATTTGATAATTAAAAGTAAATATAATACAAAACATATATAACTATAAATGAACTTTAAATGTTATATTTTCCGATTGAAATTTCTATTATGTATGCATTTCAATTGAGTTATAAAAAAAAATTAATCTTATACTTAATTTATATACTAAGAGTGGATCCCCTAACCCTAGCAAATCCTTTTATCATCTTAATTTGTATAACAATACATTCTTCATTAATTCCTTGTAGATTAACCTCGAAGTCCCGAGAAATTATTACTTGAGACAACCTATACTTGGGGTTGCAATATCTTAGTTGTAGCATTTGGTATAAGAGATTAATGGGAAAATAGATTTGAGAATGGATAGCAAATCCATTCTAATCTATAAAAAACACTCAATCTAATATTGAATGGATTAGAAGAGATAAAGATTTTATAACTAACTAATAAATTTATATTTACACTTTAACTATTTGTGTTCTCCTTCCTTCTTATCATATCAAATTAAAATATTTATATAATTCACTTCATCCTTTTATCAACCTCTAAAAAAGAGGAAGGGGGTGGTATACGAAGAAATGAAGGAGAAAGAGGGTGGGGTAGCACAAAAGAGGAAAGAGAGTAAGTTTACATGATATATAGAAAGAGAAATACTCTAATGAATTACTTTGCTTATATATGATGAGCAATAATAAAGGTATAATTAATCAATTCACACGGAGCCTAATGAAAAGTGAATATAAAATTAATAAACTATATGAATTTACTTTTTGTACTCATTTTTAATAAGATATCACGTATATATTACTTGTCATATATAAACAGTATAGTTCACTAGAGCATTTATATATATATATATATATATAGTAAATATATAAATACCAATTTATTTGATATAAAACAAACTTGACGAGGTGTAGATATTAACCTAACTATTAAGAAGTTTGATGTTTAAAAGAATTGGGGGGAAATCCTTTTGGACACATAAGATTTAGTATAAATACATTTCACCACACAGTGACAACATTTAAAGATGTTGATCACCTTTGAAATCTCTATTTTACTCTTTTAAGTCAAATTTAGTTAGTACTTTTTTACCATTAAATTTCACTAAAACAAATTCAAGGACAAAAAAGTTAATTAATAAAATAAAAAATAAATGAGATTATAAAAAATTAATTTATTAATAAAATAATTTAATCTTTTTTTAAAAAAAAAGAATTAATTTTCTTTTCTCTTTTCTTTTTTCTTTCTTCTTTCTTTTTTTCTCTTTCTTTTTTCTTTCTTCCGTGACTTGCAATTGCAACTTCCACACCAACAGACCCAGTTGTTCCATCTGATGCATCAATCACATCAACAATATTCGGTGTTTTTTAGGAAAAAAAAAATTATGTTTTAGATTTGGATTTTTAGATAAAATTCCCACTAAAATAATACTATTTGAAAAAATACCTACAAACTCATATTTCTTACAAAATCTAGACAGAATAATGAATTTGTCCTTCATTAACTAATAACCACAATAACTCATTTCAATCTGACACTTTATTCTTTCCACTTGTGTACGTTAAACTATAGGTTTCCTTTTAAGTTCACAGTCTTCTTATTCCTTCTTCTTTCTACCTCATTATTTGTTCCTTATTGATTTATTTTATATTAAAACCAAATCCTTTCACCTAAAGCTCCCATTAAAGTATCATCAGCTATAAAAAAAGGTAATAATAAATTTATAATTTACAGTAGCATAACTTTTTATGTTTTGCATTAATATACTTGAAGAAGGTAATAAGTATGTGTATTTGCTTTTGATTTTGTAGTTTTGATGTATTGGATTTCGATTGCATGAGCTTTTGGGAAAAAAAATGATGAGATTTGAAACAAATTATGTTGGTGGGGATGCATCATCAGCAGGTTGGCCTAGGGCCTCGACCAACCTATATTGAAGATGCATCCCACTAGCTTTCACAATGCCTTCCTCAGCAGGTTGACCTAGAGACTCAACAGGGAAGGCATAAAATGGCCTTCCTCGATAGTCTTGTCGAGGCCGTAGGCATAAATGGCCTTCCTCGACAATAAGCCTAACCTGTTGAGGTATGTTTATTTTCTTTCATAAAAATATTAAATTAAATAAGATACAATAAAAGTTGAAACAAAAAAGTAATCTATATAATTAATATTTTTTGTATTTGCAGGTTCTTGATGCAAGAAACAGCTATAGTTGTGATTCGGTTTGAGATAAATGCCGAAGGGAATTGAGTTTATATGGATGGGAGAATGAAAGCAAGGCTCATACACACTGACTGCACATATAATGAGCTACTAGAAATTGCATACGAAGCGGCAAGCATAAATCCCAACCATTTTCGCATCAAAATGAAGTTTATAGTTCGATCATGTTACAAATTAAACCCATTGAGATTGAAAATGATGGAGATGTGAAGTGTTTATTTAAGGAGCATTTTCTTGTGGATACAATGCATACATTTCTATTATTTATTGAGGTTGAGACATCACAAGATATAGAGCTGTTAGAAGAGATGCCAACAGATAGAGAAAGAGATTCCGATCCTGTGATTCCATTTGCCTCTCTAAGTGGGAGCAATAGACTTTCATCATCGAGACATATAGTGGAATCATAAATGAAGAATATTTAATCTCACATAATGAAATTGAGGAAAATACTGCATTGTATTTGAACGATGGGAATGACATTATAGTAGCTAATCATGTGTTGCTCACAATAGATGAACATGATAGGTTGTATAACTTTTACAATTATGATGTAAACTATGATGATGATACGAATGTAGGAATGCATAAAGATGATATTGCACTCGACAATGATATCGAATTGGATCATGATTGGATGAGGGATGATGATGAAGTCAATGATGCATTCGAAGTTCCAATAAGAGCAAATTGTGATGTTCATTTTGTATCGGTAGGGTTTAGGATGGATAGTGTTCTCATTTCACCTACTGGTGATGATAGTCATAGGCATCACAATGATATTGAATTGGATCATGATTGGATGAGGGGTGATGATGAAGTCAATGATGCATTTGAAGTTCCAATCAAAGCAAATTGTGATGTTCATTTTGCATCGGCAGAGTTTAGGATGAATAGTATTCCTATTTTATATATTGGTGATGATAGTCATAGGCATCACCCTATTCGTAATGAAAGTAATTTGTAAAAAACAAGAGTAAGTGCATATCAATTTCTTAAATGTCCTTCATCACCAATAATTGAATTGAGCTCAAGTAATGATTATTTACTATCTAAAAGCGATGCACTTATGGTTGGACAAATATATGCCAACAATAAAGAGTTACAATGGAAGTTGGCCATGTATGTAATGAAGAAAAATTTTTAATTTAAGGTCATGAAGTCTCATTTACAAAGGTTCAAAGTAGGATGTGTCCATGTAAATTGTACATGGTGGGTACGTGCAATTAGGGGTCCCTAATGTAGAGTTGTAAGCTATAAAGGTAGTCTTCAAGAATCACAGTTGCAACCAACTTGAGCAATGTCGACTAGATCATCGGCATGCAAGCAACAAATATATAGGGAATTATATTAGATCTTAATACCAAGGTATTGGTCACCAATATAGACCAAAAGAATACAATCTTATATTGTTGATGAGCTAGGGATTCGTATAACATATGACAAGGCATGAAAAGTAAGAAAAAATACATTAACGAGTAACAAAGGCACCCTAGATGAGTCATATCAAGCATTGATCATGCGGTGTTCAATGTTGGAGACAAAGAATCTAGGTACCATCACTCGCATTGAGATGGAAGATGACAGCTGTTTCCTATATTTATTCATGGTTTTAGGCCAAAAAATGCATTAAGTGTATAAATGCAGTATCAAGAGATGCTAAGCCACTTCCACTTGTACCTCTACTTGAGGCAATAAGGTTTTCGTTGCGAACCTAGTTTTATGATTGAAATGAATCTGCATCTGCTTCAACATCGATTACTCCATGGCTTAAAAATTTATTAACAAAGAGCCTTAATTAATGTCGGAGATTCACTGTAACCCTTTTGAGGTTATATAAATTTGAAGTTCGTATATTTGAATTCATTAGGACAATGAACTTGGAAGATAAAATATGCTCATGTCGGCGGTTTCAAATGGATCAGTCTCAATGTATACATACAATTAATGCGTGTAGATTCCAAAATTTAATACCCTACCCCTTATGTTCTGAATATTATAGTGTTTCATGATGGAGGAAATGCTACGTAAAGATCATATACCCTCTAAATGATAGACGTTTATGGCGTGTAATACAGGATGTAATTGATCGGATCGCCTCCCCTCCAATAGTTCAACATGCTCTTGGAAGATCTAGGACTTGAAGGATCCTATTTAGAAGGAAAGACCGACCACATCTTAAATGCAGCAAATGTAGGGTATCTAGCCACAACCGACAAACTTACTCTGGTAATATACCATTATAGAAATTCATTTTACTATGGTTTTGTATTAATCGGGTTGTAAGTATCAATATTGGATTAAAAAAAAAGGACAAAAATATAATGGAAAAATGGCGCACACAGTCGATCGGCCGAGTTGACTCCTCTATAGTTACAACAAAGAAGGCACCCTTAGCCACATGGCTAAGGCACTTAACAGGATAGCCAACTTCCATAATGTGGCCCAGGGAGCCTTTTATGGCGTAAACGGATGGCACCCTTTGCCAAACTACCGAGTATGTCATCCCTTTGTACAAAGGGAAGAAACCCCTCGGCCGTTTGGTTGAGGCCCTCAGTAAGATGGTCAAAGGTGCCTTATTTATACTAAGCAAAGCCACATTTTGTGAAACGGCAAGTACCTCAGCATGATGGCCAAGTGAAATTTCAGCAAGCATGTTACTTGTAAGAATTTCACTCGGCCATCCTACCGAGTGCCTCGGCATATTGGATGAGTATTTATATGAAGTGTTTTTATTTGATGTTTCAACTTAATTACGGTTTTTTGTAAAATTTACTTTGAATTTGTTGTTGTACATTCGTATACTTACAATTGTTTACATTTGTCAAATTTACTCAAATGGAATGAAAAAAAAATTAATAAATTGATACTGAAGGTATTTATTTACTTACAATTGTTTACATTTGTCAAATTTAGGAAATGGAATGAAAATTGCCTAAAAGAAATAAAATATGAATTAATAAATAAATTGATATTGGTTACAAAATTGCCTAAACAAAATAAAAAATGTACTCAACATTATATTTTTCCTTAAAAAATAAACTTCAATGCATAGACACCACAATCACCACTAGCAATAAAAAAAACAATGGAAATGGTCAATAAATAATAAGACATATAATATCCAAAATTAATATGTGTAAGGGAAAGAAACATTACTCACTGATTTATTGTGGAAGTGAGAAATCATCTTCATTGGTCATGGTGAATGGAGTTAAGAGTCGAGGGCCGCTAGCCGTAGGCTCTGGATGAAGGTTGTAGTAACCATTGACCATCATTAGATACAAAAACAACACCGCCAATGCCCTCGCATTCTTTATTTTAAACCATGGTCGATTCATTTTATTGGATAAGTTGTAACACCTGACGTAAAATAAGACCAATTTTTTTTCTTTCCTATTTACTTCGGATACATAAAATAATATTAACTTTAAAGTTAACAAAATACCAGTAATATTGATATCAATAGTATTTCAAATCAATACCTACACGTAAAGAGAACTTGATAAATAGTTTAGTCTTATAAACTTATTTAAACAGAGTGATTGAGATTAAAACATAGCATAGCGGAAGCATCTTATTATTTTGGATCATGCAGATCAACTAGCCGAACACCACCTCGCAGATTCCCAAGGCCATGTTCCACTTATTCAGTTATTAGTGCCTCACCTACACACATAAGCAAACAAGAGTGAGTGATAAAATCACTCAGCAATTTCCACAATGTACACACACACAACGTGAAATGCTTATACTTATTCATAAATCGATGCATACTTACTTTAAAATAATTATTGCATAACTCAAACCAAAACTTCTTTTTTTAGTTTGAAAACAAAACCACCATTGTAAGACTTTCATACACATATCCATGGGAGTTATTACTGCTACAACTTAAAGGTTGCAAAACCCAAGTACCAGTTATCTCAAGTAATAAATTCTCAGGAGTCCGAGATTGATCCACATGAACCTAATGAAGAAAAATTGTTAGAAATAAAGAAAAATGATTTGTTAACTAAGATTAAACTAATACAAGTTGTTCTCAAATGAAAAGGATTTGCTAAAGTTAGGGGATCCACTCTTGGTATATAAAATAAGGACAAAATTAATTCATTTTATAACTCAATTGGAATCCACGCATAATGGAGGTTCCAATTGGAAAATATAACATTCAAAGTTCATTAAAATTGTATATGTAGTTATATTTTGTTATTAACACCAACACTTGCAAATGGGTTCAAGCATTCATAGTGTCAATCTCTTGTCTACAATGAATCAAGATCCCCACTTTGCAAAGAGGGTTCCTAATAACACCAACACATGTAAGTGGGTTCAAGCATTCATTGTGCCAATTTTTTATCTACAATAAATCAAGATCCCCACTTTACAAGGAGGGTTTCTAAGTTGATTGAAACAAATACAACAGATACAATAACATTATGACAATATAAACATTCAAACCCAAAAAAAAAGATTAATATAATCTTATTTCATTACCAAGAGTTTCACCCTTTCACCCAAGCAAAACTGAAAATTAGAAACTCATAGACAAGAAGAAAATGAATATAACTTCTACTTAGAACACAAGAAGATTACAATAAGAGAAACAAAAATACAAAGAGTATGATCTAATCTCTCAATTCAGGATGCTTAAATGATATTCAATACTGCTATTTATAGACCATTAAGTGTAACAAAATGCCAAGAGACTTGTATAAAAATAGATACATGGTTAGGTAAACTTTGAAAATATATGTCATGCTTGTCTTCCCAATTACACCATCCATATCACACCGAATTCGATGGAATCTTCCATCAGTCAAAACATACAAATTGTAGATGCGTGTCTTAGCTATCCAGATCATCAAGAATTAGGCTATTTGGGCAAGTGTTTTATGAGATACGGGCCAAATACTAAATGTTGTTAGGCTGGTCTTCGAATGCATAATAGTTGTGGTTTAGCCCCAAATACGGTCCACTAAACTTCTGAACTGGAATTTATTGATAGCTACAATATTGTGATGCATTAAGTTATCTTGCCATTGCATTAAAAACCACCTTAATGACCTTCTAGATTTAGAGATACATTTATTTTATTAAACCTATATCAAAAACACACTTTTCAATTTATTTTTAAATTTAAACTTAAATTTAAAGAAATAGTATAAATTAGAGGAATTAATAATACTCTTAAGTGTACAATAATGATTTAAACTTTAATAAATATACACTTTTAAGTGCACATCAATTATCCATCAGTAATCTATAAAAATATCCCTTAAATAGCTACTTAGCATATCCTAAGAGACTTCAAACCACAAAAAGGCATATGCGCATAAGTGGGTAAAAGGGACAACTTGTATCCTAGCCATGCAAGTATAAACCGATGTCAATAACTCTGGCCAAATAGCATTAGCCAAACCCTCATTGTGATCTTCATTGAGTCCTCCCACTTACACAAATTCGTCTACATGTGCCCATGTAAACGTACAAACTTAGTCGGATCTTCTCTTATGCGGTTTCATATATACATGTAACAGCTCAATATTAAACTTATCAAATTCGACTACAAGGTGTTCCCTTTGAAAACATTCTTTACTTTTCAATAAATGTTGAAGATGTGCATTTTTTGTAAAACCGAATTTCATATTCATATTTGAATGCACATGCTCATGCTTACATACTTGTAATCATTCATACTTGTTTCACAAACTAAGAAACCAAGTGTACATGCATTCATCAACTCATCATATCCAAAACATATATTTTATAGTAAATTATCATAATAAATGCTTATATAGGTTTTGGTCATCTTCCATCACAACAAATACAATCCATACCATGCATACACTTGTATTTTTATTATTTTCATAAATTCCAGCAAGCTATTTTCGTAGAGAAATTCACAAGTACAAGCATAACGATAAATTTAAACCACAATTAATCAAACTTACCATATATGATCTCATGTTATGAAGTACTAAAATTTCCAATAAGCATCACTTAATCCAAAACATAATTGTGACTTGATTTTGACATAATATCATGCCTATAAATGTCCAAAAAATTCCAGCAATATAGTATATATTCAAACTTATTTGAAATATGAATGGTCAATGGATTAACATAGTTATGCCCAGAATTTTTCAGCAATCAATATTCCTTCATAACTTGTTTAAGAACACATGTATCGTAAAGAAAATTATTATTCTTTTTCAAAACAATTTACAACTGTCAAAAATCATTCATTACTAAACATAATCAACCTTGATTTAATGTCCAATATGAATAAAAATTCAATCTTATTATGCACAAAGGGATCGGTCATAAAGGGAATTAGGATTCAATGTGTATTTTTGTAAAATCAACACTTTTTTCATATAGATCTATGTGATTTTCGGTAAAACAATAAAACCCTTGCATAGATCAAAATTTCTAGCACACACCAACCCATATTATCATTCATAAATTCGCCAATTAAATCCATAGAAATATTGGAGAAGAAGAAAAATTCAAAACAATTAAGAACAAACAACAAATAAGCATGAAATTTGCCTTGAATCTTCAAAAATCTTGAAAAATCCTTACTTGATCACACAAATTTTCTCTCAATATTTCTATAAAAAAATCCAGAACTAGGAGGTGAGGAGGATGTAGAAAGTTTTTCCTTTCAGCTATCTCTAAATTTAGCCAAACTTGCATTATTTCATTGCTCTTACTTTCTTTATTTCATATAAGGAAAGTATCATTCACATAATTGTCAACCTATGCCAATTAAAAATCAATAATTTAAATACCAAATACACACATAAATGGGTGTCAACCTTAGGGACACATACATACTGGCACAAGCCAAATTTACACACACATTCATGTACACACACATAGAAACTCAAAAATTAGTGTTCAATTCGGCAACTTGTCAGGCACCTATCACTGCGCCTGACATGCACGAGTTGCATAAATATGAAATTTCAAACCATGTCAGGTGCCTGTCATTGCACCTAACATTGAACCTGACACTCTTGGATTTGAAGGAAAAACTTGGCGAAGTTTGAACCATGTCAGGCACCTGAAATAGAACTTGTCATTGCACCTAACATCTTTTGACTTCGTGCCCACGTAGTGCTTCACAAACTCATATATGTACACTCGCATTCAAGTACATAAGTGAAAATTTACAAATAAATGCACCATCATATAATTTTGAAGGCGGTTATTACACAAGTTGTACAACATCACATGTCTGTTATGAATATCAACCTTCGTTGCCATCCAATGTGCACCACTATTATTCACTAGGAGATATACCTAAAACAATGTGTAAAAAGAGAATTTATAAGGAAATTTAGTTACAAATTTAATATAACATTGAAACTATAAAATGATTGAACTAATAGTGTCAATGTTTTCCCCAGACCATGACCTCATTGGCATTTCCCGTGTACAATATAAGTTGAAGGACGAATCGTTCATCTCACTCACCTAATCAATGTTAAGCTCAAATTGCTTCATATCCTCCTTGAGATATGGATACATTTCCACAAACTTAGTATAATGCCCATGCATTGAAGCCTATTGTTCATAAAATCAAACACCCTAGTTTGTGTTAGTAAGTACGCGATTATTGTATTTTATGAATTGAAAAAGTAAACATTATATATACCAAAAGGAAGCAATCGACTATTATCACATTTGATGGGAATAGTCCGACATTAACCTTAATCTCTTCCTAATGAAGTATAATGCAGCATCCACTCCCTATAAGACAATTAGAATGGTTAAGCGAGACTTTCTCACTACAAAGTAGTTAAAACTTGATTTATAAAAGTATATTTACATCATCCCTTAACCATCCTCCAAAAGACAAAAATAATTGATAAACTTCCCTGTTTATCTTATCAAACTCACTCACAGTCCATTTTTTTTTCTATCCTTAGGAAATTTAGATAGTGTGGCTTTTTTCTTCTTATTGACTAGTTTGGAAGGATTCCAAACCACATCAGTTGAGTGATGTGGTTCTTGCTTTAGGGCGGCGAAGGAGGTGTAAAACTTACAATTTGCTACAATATAGACAAAAATCATCAGTGTAATTAAGTAAACCATTAACTACTAACAGCAAAAGAAAAAAAAAGTAAATAATAATTAATGGAAATTAAAAATTTTCACCTGTGGTTGATGGTACTGTAATAATTGGCTTACCTGACCATCATCTTCAACTCCTGTATATCACTGCCTTGTTATACCAATTGGATTCCAAAGTCAGCCCACATATTTGTAAAATTATTTCGCAACTCATCCATTATGGCTTAAAAATGATGCGAATATGCACCTTCGGGTTGGAATTGCATACTAGCGGGTGCAATGCAGTGGGAATTGGCTTTTGCTCTGGCTGAGGCATTGCAGATGAGAAGGCTACAACTGCTTAATTGGTGGCCTAGAATATTATTTGCTGTCGGACCGTGCCTAGAAGTTGACCATGTAAGGCATCGCTAACTCCTTTTCAGAGGGAATAAGCTCATTATTCACGATATACTATAAAAATAAAATACAATTGAAAATAATTATACTGTTGATGATAAAAAATAAACATGAAAATTCAAATTGGGTTGAATTTACTTATTTTTTATTAAAGACCTCGATGGCCAGCCTATTATACTTTAGGGTGTTAAGGAATAACCATCATACAATCTTTAGACATTCAACTCTGTGATAGCACTCAAGCAGTATCACAGGGGGAACTACGAGTATCACTTCAAACCCCACACCTACATAAATAGATATAGCAAAGTTGATGAGCACACATAATTATAAAATATAAAGCACAAGGATAGCTTATGTAATATAGTGTCACCTGAAATGCAAGAGAAAATCCATAATGACTATAGTTTGCCTTGTGTTTCCCTACCTCTATCTTCGAATGCAGATTGGATATAGGAAGATCATAGTACAAGTTTCCTCGTGGGTACTTGTCTCGTAGATTATCATTTTCAATGATTGTGAAGTTCTCTTTCTTTACCAATCTTGTTTGATCAATCGGGAGAAACACCATCTCCATAAAATAAAACATATAGCATTTGACATTGTCCCATTCTTCTCACTCATTATCATATTTGAATTCAATGGCCTCGAATGCCTTAGCGAACTCTACTTGTCTCATTGGACCCGATTGATCAAAATATATGGTCCACAAGTTATACAGCAAATTCCTCATCTTTGCTTCCTTGATGAATTTACCATAATTCAACCTCATGATCATGACAAAGGTTTTCCTATCAAACCTTGCCCCAACACCATTAAATTCAAACTCCATCATGCATGGTTCATCGTTGTATAATTGTCATAGGAACAAGTGGTGCACAAATCCACCACAAAAGACTATGGTCTTCATCTTTGTGAAATCACTAAATATTGAATTCTCTCATTTATCTTCCCCTTCCCAAGTTTATTTTTTATAACTCTTAGTACCAATTACAGGTTGGACATACTTGTGCGATGAGCACTCTCCCCTGCACTCTTCAGAATAATTCTCCTTGAAACATATAATAAAAAACAAATCAAAATAATCAAAAACCTACAAATAATAAATAATTGCTACATTTTCAATTGAAACTAACAATAAAAGTATGTATGTATACGTGTATATGTGTGAATGTAGGTGTTGTACTTAATGTATATGAATTTCAAGTGTACATCAATTTCTAGCATATAACTAAGCTATCCTGCCAAGGCTCTTAGCAGGTTGGCCGATAGGGCCATTTTACACATAGAAAAAGCACCCTCAACCAAATAGGGGAGGGGTGAGGGTGCCTTCCTTCTATACTAAGGGAAGACATCCTCGCCTAATCTATAGAGGCACTAGGCCATCCTGTCGAGGGTTTTGGATAAATGGTCGAGGGGTGCTTTCCCTCTATACAAAGGGATGGCACCCTCGGTCATCATGCTAAAGGCCTCGACATTTTGGCCGAGGGTTTCATCCCTTTACATAATAAGGGGTATGCTCAGCCATCTTGTAGAGGGTGCCGCTTTTGTAAATATATAGGAGTCACCTCGGCAAACAGGCGGAGGGAGTCATTTTTCACACAATAATGCACCCTCGGCCAATATGGCTTAGGCCCTTGGCAAGATGGCTGAGGGTTCATCCCTACTAACAATCTACTTTATTTTTTCATGCATATTTACACCAAAACACATAAAATCCAAACTACATAACCCAATCCAAACAAAATCAAATTTGATTCCACATGTATACAAAATACCAATCCAAATCCATAAGCAAATTAAAAAAATTACACAATACTCATCTACATCCAAACAAAATCAATAGAAATTGCATATATGTACACAATACTCATTTAAATGGAAGCCTATATTTATATAAAAAAATTCATTTTTTTCCCATAAATTTGTTAATACCTTGAATGCATTGGAGGATTTCTCAGCCTCACAGCTCTTCTTCTTAATGGCAACAGCTGTAGTGGTTGTTGTTGCTTTTGTGGATGTGGATTTCTCACTAGCCTTCCCTAATCTCTTCAATGGACCCATTATCGTTGGTGATGAAGAAGAATTTGTTAAAAATGGCAATCAAAGACAGCAATGAATAGGAAGTGAGAGATAATAGGGTTTTAGCAAACGAGAGTAAGTGAGGGCAAATTCTGTACTTTGTCTAGACTTTGCAAAAAAATATGAGTTAGTGGGTATTTTTTCAAATAGTATTACTTTAGTGGATATTTTACCTAAAAACCCTTTGAATTTATATAAATAAAAGTATATACTCAAAGACAATAACATCCCTTGACTGTTAAATTTTATAGGAAGTACTTGATGGAAGCTAATTGTTGTGATAGATTTAGAAAATGATGGTAAGTAAGTGTAATTAAGAAAATCTAAGAGGAACTAAAAGATATTTGCCCATAAAAATATGTATAAAAATACACGTTCATAGATAATATTATCCATTTTTGCCCCAAAAAAATAATATTATATTGTTAAATATAACAAAACTTAGTTAATGGATTGTAAGTTTGTGATAGTTTTAGAAAGTCATAGTAAGTAAATGTAATTAGGGTAAACATGAAGGATTTTTATGATATTTGCCCATAAAATTGGGATATTTGCTTGAACACCTCTTGAACTAACTATGTTTATTTTGGCACATATTTTTTGAATATGTTGATTTTGGCACATATGATACTATTAGACTTAAACAATTTTGCGTTAATAGCTGAGGGTGTGATGCAATGGAAGGAAGCCAATAGGACCTTAACACCTGTTTGCGATAGTTGGAGTTTCAGTTTTGGTATGCTGCATGTAGTGTCTTAGGTATACCCAGATTTACTAAATGTTACATGGAAGAGGAATTGTTAGTGATGTGAGCCTACTATTTTGAACTTTTCTAGAGTTATACAGACAAAATAAAAAATAGATTCTATCTCTTAATAAATTCTTAGACTGATAATTCTCATATTGAGACCCTTTTTATTTACTAAAAAAATAATTTTGCACTAGGTTTTAATGGAATTGACATATGAGTGACATATGTAAAAACAAATGCATTAATGAACACTTTTTAAGAATTAAAGTGCAAACCAAAGTAACTCAATAAGTAATGTCATTGTTCTTAAAGAATAATTTTTCTTTAAAAAAATTAAAACATTCTGCTAGAAGAAGTATGCAAAAGTAGTCTCTGAAGAAATTAAAAAAAAAAATTACGAGCAATAGAGATTTTTTTAGATTTTAATATTGTTTGTGCATTTGAAAAATTAGTTTTGCATATAGTTTTAGCAAGATCACTAGCTTCTTTTTTAAAGATAATGATTCTTTTTAATAAAAATGTTTTTTTTATGCATTTTGGTTTTCTTTTCTTTTTTTCTTTTTTTTTTCTGCTAAATTGTGGCACATTACGCTACATCAATTTGCAGTTTCGTCCTTGAAAAAGACCATCAATGTCTTTTTTTCTTTTGCCCCTCGTGTGTCAAATTTTAGAAAACTAACAAAAAATAGTTTAGGCATACTAACGCTGCAAATCTTACTTCGGAGGCTTAAATACCAAAAAAATAAAAAAAATAAAAAAGTATTTAGGGATCAATTACCAAAGTTAACATAGTTTAAGGGTTGTTTGTTCCAATATATACCAAAGTTATAAATTTTAATAAACAAAGTAAAAAAAAAGAAAAAGAAAATAGATTTTGGAAAACTTGAATTTTATCAAGGGCAAGAAACTGGCTGAAGGAAAAAGAAAAATCCACGATTTTGCCATGCAATAATTTTTCTGTCAGGCAAAAATTATTTTCTCTCTACTATTCCCAAACGCGTAATTTTTTTGTTAAAGTAAACGGTTAAAAGTAATTTAACAAAACTTTACCACCCACTATATAGCCCCAAGTCCGAACCACCGAGTTTGGATTGCCAAAGTCGATGCCCACACACTCTTGTGGCACTACAAGAAATTCTACCTAAAGCAATAAAATTTTACAATATTTTTCAATTATATAGCTAAATGGGTATATATTTAGTCATAGAATTAAATTTCATAATAAAATTTTAAAAAATTTATCGGCATATATATTGTTGCTGAATCTCGTTGCAAAATATATAAAAGATATTTGGTGGCAACATTCCCTCCCAAAAAAGATAACGTGGCACTGCATGTAGCATAAGTACAATTATAATTTTGTGACTAATTGCTATAAAATAAAAAAATAATTTATAAATTCAAAATGCGCCACATTTCCTTCCAAAAAAAATAGATGATTTGGCATATTATATACTATAGTTACAGAAATAATTTTATCACCGATTGATCTAAAATGAATAATTAATTATTAAAAATTAAATAGCTACTTAATGCATTCATTACTACATCTGTATGATTGGAATATTAATTTTTTAACTCAAAACGACGTTGTTTTGTCCAGTCCTCTTCCTATTACGAAACCCATCACCCCCCCGTTCTAATCCATCCTTTCTGGACCAAGCTTCACTCTGCGTCGTGCCGGCCAAACCCATCGCCCTGATGAAACCCATAACCAATCGTGCCTCTTCTGTTATCGTTCCCCTGCAACATCACTTGCTCAGGTTCTTTTTTGAACTAGATTTTTACTATCATAACCCCGTCGATCCGCTTTTTGATTCTCATCTTTTCTTGTATTTTTTGTCTGAGTTGGTGCATTGTCGTTTTTACATGAGCTGTTGAACGAAGGAGGGTTTAGCTGCCGTGACGTCGAGATTGGAATATAGTTGCATCGTTGAGTAGTACAACGGGATTCGTAATATCTGTAGAGGTCTAGTGCAACAGTAAAATTAGCAAAGTTATCGTGATGAGCTTTTAGATAAGCCTAATTCAAGGTAAGTTTTATTGTTTAATTTTGGTTATCAACATCATTTTATGTTTCTGGTGTTACAGAGTTAAAGGCAACAATTCTATTGATTATTGTATACTTCAATTAACAGTTTCTACTCTTTTTTTTGCTATGTAGGATTGAACACTACGCATTTGGAAATCAAGTGCTTCGTTCGTTGAATTTCGTTGAGGTATGGATTTAATTCAATTATGTTTATACATAAAGTTCAATTTTTTAAATTTTGGTATTTAGTCCTGATACGATGAAATGGAGAAAAAGTAGTGGTGGTGTTATAATTGTATAATGGTTAGTGAGTTGATTTATTGGATTTCAGCGCTGGGTAAGCCTTGTGATGATTTTTTTTTTCTTCTTTTTAAATTATGTTTATTGGAAAGCAAACTAGGTACTATTGTCGTTAATTACTTTCATCAAGAATCAGAGCCTTTGCATACTTTACTAATTATTCTGAAATTTGATTCTCTTTGCTTTACAAATTCCAAAGGTACTAACCTAATCTCATCCGTAGTTATTACATAAAGATAACATCTTCATTTAACAGATCATTAATTTAAGTTTTACCTTTTTGCTGGTTGAAGTGTTAATACAAACAGTTACTAAATTTCTTAATCCTTTATTGCTGTCGTTTTTTATTTATCTCTTAATCTCTTCGAGTTTTACCCTCTTTTTAGGCAATTACTAAATCTTTTAATTTAAGTTTTAGATTTTTCTTTTATTGGATGCAGCTGAGGGTTGTCAAATTCAAAGCAAAGAGGGTGAGTATTTTCTGAAATCTGATTGATTCATAAAGGTGCTTCTTGCTGCCATATTTTAATTTTGCTTTTAAGTTTCAAAGATGCTTGTCATATCATAATTTATGAAATTACTGTCATATTATATCATTTGGGAGACAAAAGAATCCGTTAGCTGTTTTGTTACCTTTGCCTTCTTTACCACCAGTAGTCAAATACTTAACAGCTTGATAATTAATCATTTGAGTACACACTCCCAAGGGTAGTGACATTTTTTTTCTTTGGTGAAATGGAGCGGCTTCTTTCATAGCATGCCATGTTATACACTCTCTTCCTCCCTCCCTTCCACCCTTTTACTTTTTCTCAGTGAAAAAGAAAAGCACTGTGTGTGTGCATGAGAGTGTGTGAAGTGAAGACAAAGAGAGCGAAGCCAAAACAGAGTAAATAGCAAATATTATCTCTTCACCCTGCTATAGTTGCCTCACTAACCTCTTAACTTAATAGTATTGATTATAGTGAATAAATGGCTTGCTACTTGCAACTTTTTTGAAAACTGGGTACTTGATATCTTGAAGCTTATTATTTTTTTCTACAAACCCTCTTTTAAATGTTTTTCAATGATGCAGAGCCACTTTAGAGTTGTGCTTTTTCTGAAGGTACAAAGGATTATAGCTGGTAGTTTCATTTTGTTGCTGTTATAATACTTAGCTGTGCTTTGAATTTCATTGTTATTACATTGGTCACCTAGAATCTCATCGTTGTAGAATCCTAACTTACAAACATTTTAAATGTACCCTGTTTTTATTTTTATTCCTTTGGATTATGACAAGACTGGCTTTTCTTTGGTGTTATTAGCATATGTTACTACTTTCCAAAAAACTGTATGACTGAATCATGTTTGTATAATGGGCTGCTATTTCTAAAGTAATAAAGTAATTGTTTATCTTTTGATTAGTTTGTTCTCTTTGTTAGCAACTGCAAACTCTCGAAACTCTTAAGGGCTATTTGAGAATTATTGAACGAGTAAGTTGGATTATAATAATCTTTAATTTAAATTATATCTTGACTGGTTATTCAACTAATTTATGAATGATAGTAGTAAGCATAATAAGCCGAATGCTGTACATATTTGAATATTTATTTGGTTGAATTTTTTGTCTATCCTACTCTTTTTCGTTAATTTTTAAATCTTTTTGCTTGTAGTTTAATTTTTAAACTTCTAGGTATTTGTTAATACTATGACTGAGTAAAACTTTTAGAACCATGCACTTCTTGCTTTTTTAACTGCAGTGCAACATTTATACTATCTACTCAAAAGTGGTTAAGTGGATTTTAACTGATTGCTCTCATGTATTCCAGTTGGTCTTTTCAGTTTTGCTTCCCTGTTTGATTTTCTCTCAAGTTGGACATGCCATCACTCTCCAGAAAATGATCGAATGGTATGATTTAGAAATTTTTGTTTCCTACATCTCTAATACCAAAATGTAATGAATTTGTGTCTAATTTACATTTTATCCTGTTGGGGTCCATATCAGGATCATTAATAGATTTTATTGTTGCCTCCATTGTTCGTCCACCGTATATTTTCTTCAAGTTTGCAATCATATAAATTGGACTTGGTAATATGCTTCTTCTATTAACAATTTTTTATTGGAGTTCTAGCACTTTGTTTGAAAACTTGTGTAGCTGTTAGTGGGAAAAATTTTGGGTTGTCCGTTACTGCTTGAAGTCTTTTGGGAGCTTGTAACTTCAGGATCCAATGAATAAAAATTATTTAATTTGTTAAATTTCAGCAAGGTTGCTACATTTAAAATTGTTAAATACATGGAGTAACAAGTCATTTGACATGTTACTTCAATTTTTTATGGAAATTTTGCCATCAAATGCACATGTCCCCAAGTCATATTAAATTGGAGTAAAAGAATGGCAGTTTAATAAGTGGTTTAAATTGGATACATATTAAAAAGATTATGTTATTTGTATGACTCCTTTGACATAGATTCAGCAATCAAGAATGATGAAGCAGTAATTGAAGATATGGATCGGCTATGTCGATCACATAAATACAAGGTACATAAACACTTCCTCAAGTTCAGAACAGAAGAAGAAGCATTTAGGAATAAACTTATACTTGTTAATTTATGAGATCCCATTGTATATGTTACTTGAGGGTAAATATCTACATTATTGTTCTGCACATGATACTGACTTGCTGTGCGCAGCACAATTCATGATATTTGGGTTTGTTCAATCAAATGGTGCAGGTAATTGTACAACACTTATCTGTTGAAGACTCCCTGATGACTTCAAGATGCATTTGGATCTGGACAGGGCAACTCCAACACATGTAGAGTATTGGGAGGTATCACGCCCGCCATTGTTCCTTACTATAGTGGTGTCCTGAACTTGACCAGAGAATTTAATAAACTATGTATCCCATATTCTTCATTTTGTGTCTTTGTCTGTATTTCAAGTACTTCAATAAGTTAAAGTGATTATAGCAACTTACTAAATACTATATGCCTTTGACTGTGTAATACTCTTACTCTACCTTCGTTGAAGTTTTTTTTTTGTTTTATGAACTTCATGAAGTGCACTTATGTATTGTTATTGACTTATGTTAATGTAATTTATATCAATTATGTTTTCTACAAGTATTTGACTTGTAATATGTATTTGAATTATTTATAATATACAGTAAAGCCTCTCTATAGTCATACCGTTGGGTCAAATAAATTTTATTACTATAAAGAGGTTATAACTCAATAGAGGTGTAGTTAATTTTATTTTTTTACTTAGTTATTTATAGTGCAAGTTACATAGAAGTAAAAGATATAATAATTAATGTAGTATTTCAAGTCTAAAAACATATACATATTGATAAAAAAATATTGATATAGTTCCAAGAAAATAATAAAAGTATCCATATAATGTTGGAATATGCAATTCATATTAAAAATCTAAATTGTATTCTCTTTAATGTTTTCTTTTAATATAAACTCAATAAATACATATTAATGAGTTACTATATACCTACAAATTCAAAGATATGATAGTAACTATAAAATATAAATCATTGTCTCAAACAATTTTAGATAAATATTTTATTTCATCTTAAAATTTTAATATAACAAAATATATATTTTTTGCAATACATATAATTATTATTATATAAAGGCAAATTTCTTAAGATGAAACTTAAAAAATTTATAACTTATTACAATGTAAAGTTTATTACTATTTATAACTGGCCCAAGTTTCGACTATAATTTTTTATTATTACATGGAGATTATTCTTATAAAGAGTATCACTATAAAGAGGTTCTACTGTAGATGTATTAATCAATTGCTATGACAAATATAAAATAATAATAATAATAATAATATTATCTGTAGCCACAAAAATATTTGTAGCTATGTGGTACCAGTGATAAAAATTTTGGATTGTAGCTGCATGATATATACTTAATTTTGTAGCTATTTATGTTAAAGTGATGAAATATAATTTCGTAGTTGAATTTTAGCTACAAAATAAATATCCGTAGCTATAATTTAGCTATGAAATAAAAAATTGTAGCTATTAATTAGCAACGGAATCGTATTCGAAAATAATAAAAATTTGTGACTTAATGAATGAAAAATCAAGAGGGTATTGGGCCTTATTAGCTATGGAGTGATTATTTAGAAACGAAAAAAAATATGGTTAATTATAGATATTTTTTAAACTATATATAATCAATTTAGCTACGACACATGACTCGTTGCAAATTGTATACTATTTAGTCACGGAAATTTTTTTCCGTTACTCTAGACCATTTTACAATGCGCATTTAACAACGACCTAGCAACGCGCGTTTTTTATTACTAAATATCATATAGCTACAGAAAATGGATATTAGCTATAGAATTCGATTGTTGCCTTTTGTCAGTTTTCTTGTAGTGTATCCAGGGACGATTCTACGCTTTGGGCTCCCTGGGCTATAGCCCAGGCAACCCAATTGATTTTTTCAAAAATTTTTTTGCACATAAGTAAATAGCCCACCCAAAAAAAAAAAAAAAACAAACAAACCCATAGCCCAAACCCACAGCCTAAACCCACAACCCAAACCCACAGCCTAAATCTAATTAAACACGTTAAAAAAAAATTCTCTTCAGACTTGTCTTCAAGGGTTTCGAACAGATGAGATGTACGGCTGCCAGCTGAGAAGCAAATCAAGGGTTTCAAACTAAGGAAAGGAATGGCTGCCAGTTGATGAATTGAGTGAGCTCTTTGCCTTCTCTAGTTTGAAGTTTGAACTGATTAAAGTCTATTATAAATTTACCTTTTCTAGTTTTATTTCTTTAGTATTTTGTTTAAATAATAGATTATGTTATTGAACAGATTTTTCAGATTTATTTATTGAAAACTTTTATTTTTTTTTCTTATATAATTTTTGAACTCTTGTTTACCTTTAAGTAAGTTTAGTGTCTAATTTCACAAAAAATTGAGTGAGCTATTTACCTTTCATAGTTGTTTTTAATTAGCTTTAGGATAAGAGTTTGGGCAAATTGGGCTAGTTTAATTAATAATCAATTACAGTATATCATGGGACAATAAATTTTCAACTTGGTTTCTTAATAAATTTTATGTATAAATTTATCTTATCTAATGGTTCCAATGAAACAAAAGCTATTAATATAGGTGGTAATGTTTTTGAAAAGGAAACTCCTTGCTTGTTGTAAGACCGATACATATTATAAATACATTATACATTTATATGAATTTATTTTTTGTGTGACAATGGACATATTACAAATAGATGACTTCTTGTTGTCATGCTGGGTTTTCAGGATAAAGGAGACAAGGTTGAATTTTCTAGACCCTTGTTAATTTGAGAGTTTCAACTCAAACAACTTGTTGGATTGGTTATTGGTTTGGATAGCAGCAAATTAAGGTATTTATAATTTTTTTTGAAGAATGGATTGCTTGGATTGATTATTATAAATTAAATTACATTTTGAAAATTGAGTTGTTTGTTTAAAAGTGAATTAATTGTTGGAAATTTAATTTTTTTGTGGAAATTATATTGCTTGATGGAAATTAAATTGCTTGTTGGTTATCATATTTTTATAATATCTTTTATCAAATTATAATTTAGATATAATTTACATTATAATTTAGGATTCTTATAATGTCGAATTGTGATCGAAAACCAAAGAAATTCAAAGGTATTGGATCTTTTTTTAAGAAAATAAGTGAAGGATCATCAAGTGGGTTACCTTTGAAGTCTTCAAATGTAGAACCTTTAACTTGTGAAAAAATGGTGCCTCCAAAATTTGACACCACAACTCTTGAACGTGATCCAGGATTACATCGTCAAATATGTGAATACCCGATTAATGAACGCGATAATATTCGGAGAGCTTATATTAATTATGGAGCATATCAACCTCAACTAAGTGTGTATCCTAGTCATGTAGATGGGGGCGCAAGCTCGAAGATTTCAATCTAAGTGGTTTAAGCAATATTTTTGGCTTGAGTATTTTGTTGCCAAAGATTTGGCATTTTGTTTTCCTTGCTTCATTTTTTATAATGACTCGCAGAAGACTTTTACTACCGAAGGGTTTAGAAATTGGAAGAGGGTTGGTGGACAACAATGTGCCTTTATTGGGCATAATGTATCTTCGACTCATCAACGTGCTATGATAGATTGGTGTGGCTTGGGGAATCCATCTCAACAAATTGATACAGTTATGAATGTACAGTCTTCTCAACAAATAACACAAAATCGATTGAGGCTAAAAGTAACAATTGATAGTGTTAAATTCTTAGCAAGTCAAGGATTGGCTTTCAGAGGCAATGATGAATCTCATGATTCATCTAATCGGGGAAATTTCATTGAAGTTATAAATTTAATGGCAAGATGTAACATTGGCATTAAAAATGTTGTTCTTGATAATGCTCCTGGAATGCCAAGTATATTACATCATCGATACAAAAAGAGATATTGCATATATATGCTAACAAGGTGAGAAAATTGATTCGTCAAGAAATTGGAAATAACAAATATTGCATTCTTGTTGATGAAGCAAATAAAGAGCAAATGGCTATTATCTTAAGATATGTAGATTGTTATGGATTTGTCAGAGAACGATTTTTTGATGTGGTGAATATTCCTGATACAAGAGCTTTAACTTTAAAAAATGAGATCACTGCTGTTCTTGGTCGTCATGAACTTCTAGTTGAAAATTTGCGTGGTCAAGGATATGATGGTGCTAGCAATATGCGTGGTGCATGGAATGGATTACAAGCATTGTTTCTTCAAGATTGTCCATATGCATATTATGTACATTGTTTTGCTCATCGCTTGCAATTGGCTTTAAATGGTGCAGCTAAAGAAGTGAAGTATGTTTGGTTATTTTTTTCAATGTTGAATGAAATTATTAATTACATGTCTGCTTCTGCTAAGCGTCATTCTGAGTTGGTCTTGAGACGAAAATATGAAATTCACGAGTTGTTAATGGATGGAGAACTTGAGACAGGTATAGGGGCAAATCAAACTTGTAATTTGCAACGACCTGGAACAAGTCGTTGGGGTTCTCATTATAATTATGTGAGGAGCTTAACTGAGTTATTTGGCACAATTAAATCATTTCTTTCAGAGATCGATGAAAATGGACCAACTCAACAATTTCGTTCTGAGGCTTATAAATATTTGGTTACCATAACATCATTCGAATTTGTATTTATCTTACTTTTGATGAAGAAAGTTATGGGAATTACTGATTTTGTTTGTCAGGCACTTCAAAAAAAAATCAAGACATTGTTAATGCTTTGAATTATGTCTCACAATCAAAATATCAACTTCAAACTTTAAGAGATGGTGGTTGGGATGAGCTATTTGAAGAAATTATTTCTTTTTGTGAACGATATGATATTGAGATATCTGATATGAGTGCTCCATATAAGCATGGTACAGGTTGTTCTTGTCAACAAAGAGATTCTATTACAATTGAGCATCATTATCGAGTTGATATATTTAATAATGTAATAGATTTTCAGTTGATGGAGTTGAATAATAGATTTCAGAAAACACCGGAGCTACTTTGTCTTAGCTCACCTTGGATCCTTCTCATGGCTTGGATCATTTAATATCGATGATATTTGTAAACTTCTGAGAAATTTTATCACGAAGACTTCACTCATTCGAATTATATCCTTTGAGAATACAATTGGGGTATTACAAGTTATCAATGGATGCCTGAGTTTCGAATATTAATTCTATTTCTACATTATATCATCGATTAGTTGAAACAGGTATTCCTGAAGATTTCTACTTGATTAGTAGATTGATTCGTTTGATATTAACACTTCCGGTTTCTACATCAACGACAGAAAGAGCGTTTTCATCTATAAAATTCATTAAAAATCGGCTTCGGAACAAGATTGAAAATGAATTTCTTACTGATTGCATGATCATCTACATAGAAAGAGACTTTGCAACAAGTATAGATGATGATTCAATTATTGATGAGTTTTACTCAATAAAGAAACGTAGAGCACAATTTAAATAGTAATTTTTTATATTTGCTTTATGAGTAAGATTTATTATGTTTCTTTTCTTTATGTGTACTTTTTTATTTTAATAATAAAATATACTTGTATTGTCAAATTTTATTTTTTTAAAAAAAAATTTAGTAAGGTAAATATAGCCCACCTAACTTGTAAATCCTAGATTCGTCACTGAGTGTATCTAAGAAAACAACCTTATTCCTGTATGTCATTTGAGCAGCACCAACATAGGCAGGTTTTCCCCAACCAAAATCGATCTCGTATAATGGAAACCTACAAAGGCTTGTGAACATGGAAAAACTCATCTCCCCCTATTGATTTGCATGTACTGCTATTTGAGGAAGTCCAAGTACTAATCGGTTTGTTGTTGAAGTTTCTTCACAAACTCAGGGTTAATTTGCTTTATAGCATCCCTTATTGTGCTCACTATGTTAATGTAACAACCATCTTTATAATTGGTTTCAAAAGATGAAAGTGGTGCTGTTATGCTTACAATAATGTTTCCAAAATAATTCTCGAGTAGTTTCGGCTCCATACATTTACGAATGTTCAGAGGGCTTAGGAACTAGTAAATTTTGGCTTCTGTTTCTTTTGGTCGGGTGGCGACCATGAAGCGGTTCCATATGAAAGCAGATATCGCCCCAAAACGAGTGGGACGGCTGGCACTAGAGTTGTCGTCTGAGTATTTGTTGACAAGAGTTGCTATTTTTGAAGCATCAAACACAAATCTTTTTTACACAATTTTGTTAGCCTTTGTGTAGTGGACATATCTTGTGGAGGAAAGAGCGTTAGTGGACATATCTTGTGGAGGAAAAAGCTTGGAGCCACCAAATATGGGAGTTTTGAAGTCGGTTTGGCCTCGAGCAAGCGCAGACCAACTGTTGAGGAACATGTTGAATGACAATGCATCTGCAACCTGGTGGTGAAGACCAACACCGATGGCCATCCCGCCACAGTCGATGAAAGTGACTTGGACCATTAATGGTAGGCCCTTAGTATCATTGACCTCTAGTGGAAGAAACTCGCTCATGTCATGAAGGTTTAGATTCTGAAGAATTTCTGAAAGTTGGAATTTCGCCTCAGCTTCAACATAGTAAGCACCCTCGTCGTTGCAATCAACGTAAAGCATTCTCTTAACTTGTCCAGCGAGTGGATAGAAGTGGGTTAAGGCCTCAGATAAGGACTTCTTAATGGTGTCACGACGTTGTTCCTTAGTATGAATATTGGTTTGAGCTTCTTTAGAGTAGAAAAGGACAAAAGGCATGAAATAAGAAGGTTTAATTTGGTCAAGGAAAGAGAACTGATAATGGCGGAGGTGATCTGGGGTTGGAACAGAGGGTCTGATATTTCCCTTGAAGACCACTTGGATATCAATCATATTCTTCATTTTCTAAATTGATCTGTTTTGACCCAAATGAAATGATGATGTTGGCAAATTGATTGCTGTGTGCGTTAGCTAGCCATGCCTGGTGTTAGATTTATAGACTCCGTACTTAGAGCAAGTTTTTTCACGGGAGTGCTAAAAAAAGTGGGTGACATGTTAGAAATTTTATAAAGTGGGTTACACATGTTAATTATTACACATATGCTAATGTCCAAAAATAAAGCCTATTGAAGTGATCAATAAAGTTTTAGGATAAGACTTATGAAATAACGTGTATATAATATGGCATTGTTTAATTTAATTAATATGTGTAGAAATCCGATTTTACCCTTAGTGTTATTTTGATGGGTCATTAACATTCAAGGGTAATATGGTAATTTTCTAATTTAAATTTTGACTTTAACGATTGTGGTCCCTGGGTTTTTTACGACTGATGCTTCACGCTTTCATCCCATCAGTTACGTGATTTTACTGTGTTCGTAAAACAATCCAGAAGAACTGCATCTAAGGGATATTGGTTATTCAAGCATTAAACTTACTGAAATTGAAGTGCAATGGAAACTGGTTAGTGTTTTAGATTAATAAATGCATTATGCCTACTGATTTGCATGTGTTAGTTTCTGTGTAAAGTTTTACACAGTATATATATATATATACAAATTTAACAAGACAATGTCAAATTTTAGCATTATCATTTATTTTTGGTACACCAATAGAGATGCTATTTTTTTGGGCAAATTATGACAGTGTCATTTTTTTTTGCAAATTTAACACCAAAAATGATACTCCTGCTACCTAGGGAATTTAGGGAATTTTGTGATTAATATAGTACTGGAGATTATATTGCAATGTGAAATTTTGAAAATGATAATATTATTATAACATTTATTGCTAAAGATGCTCTTATATAGTGTTACAGTTCTTATAGTCCAAAAATAAAATAATATATATTGCTAATATATTTGCTAGCACGACACAATACAAACCCTAACTGAGCTGATTAATAAAAGTGCCATCCCATTCCCATGGCAAATTTGTTAAGAGTAAAGCCATTTTTGGCTTGTTAAATATTTGAAAAGTCAACTGTTGCAGCTGCCTTGAAGAAGTTGATAAGAAACACGGTTGCATCAAGTTGTAGTCAAACATCGCAACTCACTTGATAGAAACACGGTTTTCAAAGCTGTAAACAAGCTGTATTGTACAGCTTTTGGCAACTTTCAATGGCAGTGGAATTAAGTTTGCCGCCACTCATGCATCTATATATACATATAATCTTACTTTTAAGAGTTATGTCTCCATTCTATAAGTTTAGGAAAATTGAATATTAAAGAAAGAATAAAGAGGTTTCTTCTAATATATTTTTAAACTTTATGAATGTGTTTCTCCTATTATAAAAGAGAGAGGTTGTTAATTTCTTTTATAATGAAGAAATTTTTCTATAGTTATTATGTGCATTTATTTTTTAATTTTTTCATTACTACTTCAGATGCAATCGTATGCTCTCTACCACAATTTCCTAACAAAATTGGCATCAAGTGAACTACTATTGGATTGTTATGTATGACCTCATATTTATCTGTCGCTTTTTTTTGTCTTTACACTTAGTACTCGACACATGCCTACAACATAATTTAATTTTTTCAAATGCCAAATAATAAGTATGTGTCAAATTATAATTAGGAAAAAAAAAAAAATCGGATGATCTGGAATGGAACTCCCGCTCCGTTAAGATGGTGCCACGTAGATAAAAATATTAATGAAGTATTACATGACACCATCTTAACGGAGCGGGAGTTGGTACTCCGGGAGTACCAGAGTTTTTTTCGGAATGGAATGGAATTCTCTCTACCTCCTTTTCATATTTGTCTCATTAATTTATGATGCTCACATGCCCACCTTGCTCTATTCTATCAATTCTTGTCTCTTCTATGTACGTTGCTTCCAATATGTATGGCACCGCACACTCTCGATTAAAGATAGTAGTTGAGATGGCAACTTCAAAGATCCATCGTCCTAAATGCTACAAACGACCCACTTACATCTTCATTAATGAATAATTATTTATACCTTAACAATTGTATATTTTGGATACACCTTTTTCATTCCCGTTTAGAACTGGTTTTTTTTTTAATGAAAAAATGCTTTTTTTTTTTTTAAAAAAAAAACAGTTTGAAACATATTTGGCAAAAAAATTTAAAAGTATTTATTTTTATAAAAAAAAACACTTTAAGTGCTTTTTTAAAAAAGCACCTAATAGGTGCTTCTTCAAAAAAATAATTTTTCAAACATTGTTAAATATCTTTAAAACACTTTTTTATAGCTTTTCACCAAATATAAAATATTTTATCATTAAAGTACTTTTTAACTAAAGTGTTTAAATAAAAAGCGCTTCTAAAAAAAATATTATTTACATAATCAATTTTAAACGGGCTCGAAATAGGTTTTCCTTTGCGTCCCCATCCATGTACCCTGCTTCCTTATCTGATCTTATTAAAATATATCAACTTCAGCATAATTATATGGAAGAGAGAGAGTCCTGAGAGAGGAAATCAATTTATTAAAATACAGCTGACATGGCAGATCAGATAATACTGATTTAAAAAAAAATAGATAAATATGAAGAGTAGCTCAATCATCATGTAGCAACGTAAATGGAAAATCCTTTGGCATGGTTCTACCAAATAGTTGCTTGGAAAATCCCTAGGGAAAGTTTAGTATTTTTGTGTATATATTTGGAGCTTTGAAGGTCAATTTTGTCAATTACGACAAAAAAAAACTTGGTAGAGGGGAAAATTTACAATTATCTCATAGTTTAGGGTGGACATTGTAACAACTTAAATAGTAGGGGGTAATTTGAAATTTAGGGCAAAACTTCAATAGAAACTTTTATAATTTATTGTAAGAAGTGTAAAAATGAAACTGGTGTACATTTTGGTCGTTTTCTCTAGGGTGCAACATTGACGACTAATTAGTATAATTATAACCTTGCACATTATTTGCATCAACATCTCACCAATTCCCAATTGCACCTCCGGTGGTGAGCCGGTAGGATCTAGGTGTGGACAGGTGGCGACATCCACAGAAATTAGAGACCATGTGTCATCCATTCGATGCTACACTATCCTAGTATAAAAGGTAATACAAACATTCGAGGAAAGGGACTTCAGATGACTTCTTGGATCTTTTAATAGCAAAATAGCACTCTAGTCCTAAGGGACCACTAAGAATCCTAGAGTTCTCATAACCCAAAGGTCTGAGTTTCCAAAACCAAACTCCATTACTTTGCATTTCCTTTGATATAAGAGTCAAGGTTTTTACATAAACACGAAGATTATCTACTGGGCAATTGCCTTAGTGCGCCAAGAAAGACAAGCAAAACTGAATTCAGATTGTAGAAAAAGGTGAGGAAAAAAAATTACAAAATGGAAAAAGAAAATACAGAGCAATATTTGTATACGCACACGTAATCTACACTAACCAAGTTAAGGAAGATTTACAGAATCAAATAACTGAAAGATTGTGCGGAGGTATTAATGGGTCATGACCCATGACAAACTGTTTAGCAGCATTGATGTTCAAGTCCTAAAAAATCCAACCAAATTAATACTGCACAAAGCTAGAGAAGCCAACTTCTAGTGTTGTTTGAATTGGTTTCCTGATTACCCATTGAATAAGACATGAATTCTTTGTAATGTATGAATCATTGCCTCGCCGGTTTTAGAGTACTCGTCCATTTCCAGTGAGTAAAGTAAAACAACCAACAAATTTGTAAAAAATCATATCTATTTCATTCCTTATGAAATGACTCAATTCCTCAATTCAAAACTAAAATGCTCATAACTTATACAGTTTAAAAAAAACATATGCCACAAAATAAACAAAAATCATAAACTTGTGATCAAAAACAATTAGATCTTCAGAAAAACAAATAAATTCGCAAAATCAAATATTCCACAAAGATATGATTTTAATTTATTTTGTGGCATAATTTTCTATAAAATTATATCAAGTTATGAACATTTTAATTTTTTTAATTAAGTTATTTCAATAAATATTGAAGGATATATGATTTTTATAAATTCGTTGATCTTTTGTGAAACTATACTGACTCATACTCACACATATAGGTGAGTACTCACCCGTTTTAGAATACTTGCCCATTTAGGCAAATTCTCACGCATATGGATGAGTAAAGTTTTAGAAAAATTAACGAATTTATAAAAATTGTATAAAAAAAATAGAATGCATATAAGTTGATGTAGTATTATAAAAAAAATATATATGCTATAAAATAAATAAAAATCTTAAGGAGAAAAAAATGAAAAAATTGAAAACAAAAGAAAAATAATAATATCGGGCTAGTGAATATTAAACAACAAGGGATATTTGGGAAGGGTGAGGTATAGATGGGTTGTCACACCCCCTTGACTACAACATTGTAATCGAAGAGCGGACGCTTGCTCTAACACTTCCTATGCAAATCTATAAATTTAGTTATGAAAAAATATCAATAATTAAAATTTTTCTAAAACAAACCAAATTATATTTATATACATTAATCCAAAAGGGGTTACAAAGCACATAGCTAGGTCGTGTATATATAAACATAAATAAAATTAAAGCTTTCGTAAAAAGCTTCTAATTATATAAATTATATACATTAACTCAAATTATAACGAAGTACACAACTAAATAATATTTATAGAGTGTCATACTCTATATCAAACAGATTGCATAAGTTTATATTAAATTTGGGGAACCTTGGTAGAAGCGCTTGTTGTGTTGATCACTTCACATAAAAGAACTAAATTCATTTCAATCTCCTAAAATTACAACCACGGTCCAAATAATGAGGTAATACCCAGTAAGTAAATTTATGCAAAAAATGATCATGTGTATCCTCAATTATGCTTCTTTCATAAATCATAGATGTATTTTTCATAAATATCTCTTTTCTGTACAAAATCATTTATAATATAAATGATTCTAGTCATGATCTATCACATTGATTACTATAACCAAGAGCGAGGGAATTAGTGGCCAGCTTCGAAATTCATGCCCACATTTCCACTATGTGGATGAAAGTCACATGCCCCCATGTTCCAATGTGGTGACGAATTCCTATTAGGCTCATCCTTTTAGCAAGAGGCATCCTTCAATACTTATCCACTACTCTTTTTCATTATAAATTGCTATATTTATTGGCCTCATATTCAAGTACGCACATTCAAGCAGTCCATAATCTTTTTTTCAATCATTTCCATGACTAAACATTTATGCATGCATAACTAAAAATCTGTTTCATGACAATGTCATGCTCATTATCCCAATGATATTATTCACTAGCACATGGTAATTTAGCAAATTTTCCAAAAAAACATAAATACATACAAACAAACTCATAGAGCATGTATAAGTTGTGATTTCAAGTAAGAGTTTAGTTACTTCTAATTGCCCACTATCAAACTTTAAACTAGCTCAACACAGTAAAAACTTCATTCTCGAGTTCTAATACAAGCACAAGAAAATAATCAATGAATTTCTTAGTGTATGTAATACCAAATCAGATTATTATATAAATTAACTTAATTCAATGTCTCAATTTATTTATTTCTATACATTACTATTAACTTTGTTTCTTTTGTTTTAAACCCAAATTCAAATTTTTATCCCTTCGTTATGTGCATCCTAACTACCACAACAAGATTACATATATATATATATATTAAATAATTAACCACTTAAATAAGTAGGGTATTCTAAATCATAGTAGTCAACCTAAGGTCTACTCCTCTTCGTAATCATTACCTTTATAACATAGTTAAATTCCAAGAAAATTTCTCAAATTTATATAGAAGCACATCCTAAATATATACTAATTCATAATATGGTTTTGTATGGAAACTTGTTCGGTTATGTAGAACCTTATACCGCCACAGAACAATTCAACGTACATATATATACGTACATATATATATATATATAAGCAAAAATAACCCAAACACTTCATCAATCATATTCTCTATACAATTTGTATGCTCTAAAAAATAGAAACCCTAGCACTTGACTTTATATATATATTCTTAGAACAATTTGACAGCACTCTTAGAAGTAGAAAACCGATCACTTCATCTCATATATATATTCCCACTAAAATCTAATAGTACTCTTAGAAGTAGAAATCCAAATATATACTTCATCTTTGATATATATATATATATATATATATATATATATATGGATGCTAGAGAACGCGATATCGCTTTTGTTATAGAATGCATATGTACCGGGGCCATTAACGTCAAAACGAATCGTTTAGCTTTAATTTAAAAAAAAAAAAAACAACGATGTCCAAAAAAAATTTCTGCAACACAAGTTTTCGACAAATTTTATTGTTTTTACAAAAAGATATGGAGTGAAGATGTGGAATAACGTGATTCCTGACTTTCAGGAATTCTAGGATTTTTGGTTTTAATTCTTAGTTGACTTTATTAATTTAGGAATAATGAGATTTAAGGATATTCATGATATCTCTATTAGTTTATTTCCTCATTGTTAATTTCCTTGTTTTGTGTACTTAGTCTTCTATTACCAAATATGGTGAAAGGAATTTATCGTCCTTTCATCATATATATTTGATGTATGTTCTATCAAAAATGTTGAGATAAATAAGAGAATTATTTATCTTCTCAAAAACAACATGGTATCAGAGCAGGTCTAAACCTGAAATAGATAACAAAATACGGGATGGCAACTTTCTCAACAAAGTCAATCCTCTTTGAAGTCACCTCCCATCCTGTAACCTCAGCTATAGGTGACAATGGAGGATCCAATGGCCTTCTTCTACCCATTACAGGGCACAAACTCAATGGCCAAAATTATCTTCAATGGTCACAATCAGTGATGATGTTCATTTATGGAAAGGGAAGAGAAGACTACATCATTGGAGTAGCAGATCCACCAATCAAAGAGGATCCAAAGTACAGATCATGGAAATTAGAGAATAATAAGGTGATGTCCTAGCTTATCAACTCAATGACATACGAAATAGGAGAAATTTCCTCCTATATGGGATAGCTAAGGAAATCTAGAACGCAGCCAAAGTATCATACCCCAGTTTTGATAACTCATCTGAAATGTTCACTGTTGAAAGTATTCTTCATCATCTACGTCAAGGAAATCTCACAGTTACTCAATATTTTAACACTTTCACACGAAATTGGTAGCAATTAGATATGTTTGAAGACCATGATTGGAAGTGCCCAGAAGATGCAATCAAATACAAGAACATCATTAAGAAGAAAAGACTTTATAAGTTTATGTTGGGCCTCAACAAGGAATTTGATGAAGTTAGAGGAAGAATCATGGGTATGAAACCACTACCTAGCACTCGAGAGGCATTTTCAGAAGTTCGCATGGAAGAGAGCCAAAAGAAGGTGATGATGGGATCGCCAACTACTACTCATAATCTTGAACGATCTGCATTATTGGTTCAAGTCCTGCAACATCAAGCTGGAGATAACCAACCAAGAAACGGATGACCTTGGTGTAATCATTGCCGAAAACCAAGGCACACTAAGGAAACTTGCTGGAGAATCCACAGAAAACCTGCTGATTGGAAGCCCTCACGTCAATTCAACAACAAAGAAGGTCGTGGACATTTGGCTTCTTCAGAAGAAAGTTGTACACAGTTAGAACAAAGTCTGTTCAACAAGGAACAAATGGACCTTTTACAAAAGTTGATCAATCAGCAACAACCCTCAGTACTTCAATTATTGGAATTGGATCCTTAGCTCACAAAGGTAATTTTTTAAATGCTCTCAGTGCATCAAGGGAGAAAATTAACCCATGGATTATGGATTCAAGAGCCTCTGATCACATGACTGGAGATGCAAGGAATTTTCATACATATAGTCCTTGTCATGATAATTTTTCTGTAAGAATTGCAGATGAGTCTCTCTCAAGAGTGATAGGAACTGGAACTGTGGTTTTATCAAAATCCCTCACCCTCACATTTGTACTCTTCATTCCAAATCTGGAGTTCAATTTACTTTCTATTAGCAAACTCACTCAAGACCTCAATTGTGTTACTAAATTTTTTCCAAACTCATGTGAATTTCAGGACTTGAATTCAGGGAAGATAATTGGCAATGCTAAGATGTGCTCGGGGCTCTATATTCTCAAGGTTGGTAATCTATTGGAACAACAATTTCATATGACAGATTCTAACAAGACACCAACCCAGCCTTCAAAACTTTCTTTGTCTGTTTCACGTTTTAATAATGATAGTGTTATCATGTTATGGCATTATAGATTAGGCCATCCAAATTTCTTGTACCTTCACAAACTTGTTCCTTCAATATTCATAATAAAAATCCAAAAGAGTTTCAATGTGAAATTTGTCAGTTTGCTAAACATGCTTGTAATCCTTATTCAACTCACTTATATTAAAATTCTCATCCATTTTTAATGATCTATAGTGATGTGTGGGGACCTTCACGTGTTAAAAATATTTCTGGAACTCGCTGGTTTGCTTTATTTGTAGATGATCATACTAGGCTCACTTGGGTGTTTCTCATGAAAGAAAAATCAGATGTTGGACAAATTTTCCAGAATTTCAACAGTATGATTCAAATACAATTTCATACCAAAATTCAAATCTTTAAGACTAATAATGCTAAGGAATATTTCACACATTCTTGGGAATTACCTACAAAGTCAAGGCATTATCCATCAAAGTTCATGTGTCGATACTCCTTAGCAAAACAGCATTGACGAAAGGAAAAATCGACACATGCTAAAAGTGGCTAGATCACTTATGTTTTCCACTCATGTTCTAAAATATTTCTGGGGGGATACCATACTAACAGCCATTTATCTAATCAACCGAATGCCTTACCGTGTGTTAAAATTCCAAACTCCTTGTCAACTTCTCCTTCAATCTTATCTTAACACCCGACTGGTCTCCACCTTACCACTCAAAATATTTGGGTGCACTATGTTTGTCCATGTCCACCAACAACATAGAAGTAAACTCGATCCCAAAGCACTCAAGTGTGTCTTCCTTGGTTACTCTCCAAACCAAAAAGGGTACAAATGTTATTCTCATGTTGCCAAATGCTTCTAAACCTCCATGGATGTCACTTTCATTGAACATCAATCCTATTACTCCAAATCTAATATTCAGGGGGAACATCTCATCTAGGAATATCAAATTTGGGATATTGATACCTCTCTCACTACTACTCCTACTTCCACTCCAAGCCAAAATCACCAAATTGAAAGAGAAAACAGAATCTGAAAATCTTCCAACAAAATCTGAAAATCTTCCATCTACCGAATCTGAAAAATAATCCTTTTTCTCCTCATGTTCAAAATCTAAAACCTGCAACCAGTAGTGAGTTCATTGTATATTCTCGAAAGAAAAAGATTCAAGAGGATTTAGAGCAACAAGCACCTCCCAAGCAAAGTCAAGAATCTGATCCGGATGAAAGCATACATGAAATTTCATCAGGTAACACCAATTCTGAATTCATTAATAATGAAATTATTGCTAATGATCTTGACCTTCCTCTTGCCTTGAGAAAAGGTGTAAGGTCATGTACCAATCATCCAATCTCCAATTTTGTCTCTTATAAAGGATTGTCAACTACATTCCAAACATTTGTGGCAAACCTAAATAAAAAGCAGGTTCCTAACTCCATTCATGAAGCTATGTCAATTCCAGAATGGAAAAAGCAGTATGGGAAGAAATGCAAGCACTATAAAAAAATGGAACTTGAGAAATTTCAAACCTACCAAGTGGAAAAAATCCAGTCGGTTAGAAATGGATATTCATAGTCAAATACAAAGTTGATGGAAGTGTGGATAGATTTAAGGCGCGTTTGGTTGCTAAAGGGTTTACTCAATCTTATGGCATTAATTACCAAGAGATATTTGCTCCGGTAGCCAAATTAAACACTGTTCGGGTATTACTATCATTGGCTGCCAATCTTGACTAGGCTTTTCACCAACTTGATATCAAGAACGCCTTTCTTAATGGAGACCTCACAAAAGAAGTCTACATGGATATTCCTCCAGAATTTGAAACACATGCAACCATGAATAAGGAATGCAAACTCAAGAAATCCCTTTATAGACTGAAGCAATCCCCGAGAGCTTGGTTTAACAGATTCAACAAGACAATAAAGAAATATAGGTACTCTCAGTGTTAAGCAGATCATACTTTATTTTCCAAACACTCAACCACAGGAAAATTGGCAATTCTCATCGTGTATGTTGATGACATTATCTTAAATGATGATTATGAAGAAGAATTAATCAATGTCAAGACTATACTTGCCAAGGAATTCGAAACCAAGGATCTAGGGAACTTGAAGTACTTCCTTGGAATGGAAGTTGCTCGGTCAAGAAAGGGGATTTCAGTGTCACAACGGAAATATGTGTTAGATCTTCTTAAAGAGACTGGTATGCTTGGGTGCAAACCAGTTGAAACTCCATCAAACTCGAATACTAAGCTTGGGGTAAATAAGGACAGTGTTCCTATAGACAAAGAGTGATATCAAAGACTTGTTGGAAAGCTGATTTATCTGTCTCATACAAGACCTGATATTTGTTTTTCGGTTAGTACAGTAAATCAGTTCATGAATGATCCTTATGAAGAACACATGGAAGCTGTCTATAGGATATTGAGATATCTTAAAATGACACCAGGCAAAGGTTTGTTCTTCAAAAATAACACAAGCAAAGATATTGAAGTATTTGCTGATGCCAACTGGGTTGGATCAATAACAAACCGAAGGTGATTATTGTTCTTATATGTGGGGAAACCTAGTAACCTGGCGAAGTAAGAAACAACCAGTAGTTTCTAGAAGTAGTGCAGAAGTCAAGTTTAGAGCTATGGCACTCAGAATTTGTGAGGGAATATGGCTGGAAAGGCTACTAAGGGAACTAGGGATGAATGTTTCCAAACCAATGAAGGTATTTTGCAATAATCAGTCAGCTATTAGCATTACAAAGAATCATGTACATCATGATAGGACGAAGCATCTAGAGATAGATCGTCACTTCATAAAGGATAAGATAGAAAATTAGAGGGTTAGTCTATTAAATTATCACTGATCTCAAAAACTTAAGCTGTTAGGAAGTGGGTTTGATATTTATATCATACTTTAGGAGAAAGGGGAGAGATAGAATATTGTCAACATTCCCCCACACTTGTAGGTCATCTTTGGTCCTTACAAGTGTTAATTCATTTTAATGGGTAGTAATATGACGGTAATGAGACTTGAACCTAGGTGTCTAGGATTTGAAACTCTGATACCATATTAAATTACCACTGATCCCAAAAGCTTAAACTATTAGGAAGTGGATTTGATATGTATATCATACTTTAGGAGAAAGGGGAGAGATAAAATATTATCAACATAGTCTACTATACACACCTACAAGTCAGGAAATAGCAGATATCCTTACTAAAGCTCTACCAAGGAAGTTTTTTGAAGAGTTGAATACTAAGCTAGGCTTGATTAACATCTACACCTAGCTTGAGGGGGAGTGTGGAATAACGTGATTCCTGACTTTCAAGAGTTCTAAGATTTATGGTTATAATTCTTAGTTGACTTTATTAATTTAGGAATAAAGAGATTTAAGGAAATTTCTAATACCTCTATTAGTTTATTTCCTAATTGTTAGTTTTCTTGTTTTGTGTAATTAGTCTTCTATTACCAAATATAGTGAAAGGAATTTATCTTCCTTTCATCATATATATCTTCTGTATATTCTATCAAAAATGTTGAGATGAATAAGAGAACTATTTATCTTCTCAAAAACAACAGAAGAAGAAGACAAGATACTAATAGAGGCACATAAAGAAATAGGAAACAAATGGGCAGAAATTGCAAGGAGGTCGCCTGGTAGGACTGAAAACACCATCAAAAACCATTGGAAGGCTACCAAGAGAACACAAAACTCCAAAAGGAAGACCAAAGCAACTGACTCCAACATGAGTCCAACTCCTCTGCAACATGAGTTTTCACCACCATAGCTCTATAACACTGACCAAAATGCAGCCTTCTTTTAATGCCCACCAGCTATTTGTGGTTTGCTCCCATCATACTTTTGCGGGTAACCCACCAACTATTTTCACGCCCACCATTCTTTTGCAGGTAACCCACCAGCTCAATGTGGGTTACTCACGAATTGGAAGAGACAATAGTAATCGCAGTAACAAACGATCTGTTTCAACTCCTTTTGAAACCCTAATCTCCCACCTGAGCAGCGTTCCAACGAGCAGCGTTCTCAGGCCAAGTTCCTCTTCAACCTCTACAAGCCGATCCTGTCGGGCTCCTTTTCAACAACCTCTGTAAGCAGACCGATCCCGATCCATTTTCTCTGAAGCTCGCAAAGATTCGCAAAGGATGATGGCAAAGCATTTGGGGAAAAAAGGGGAATGTGGGAGAACAAAAATAAAAACATATATATTTTTTTTTATAAACCGTAAAACTCACTGTTTTGAACTTATATTTTCACGAGACATTATTTTTCATGGAGACACGTTTTATAATGTCCCAGATGTAGCATTTTATAACTCTGTTGTATATATATATATATATTCCCACTATAATTTGATGATACTCTTAGAAGTAAAAGACCCGGCCCCCTTTTTGTTAATTAATTCATTGAATTAGAGACATATAGATAGTGCAAGTAAAGGTTTAATAGTTGAATTCTAAATTTTAATTTATAAAAAAACAAATCAATCTTATGCTACCTGATGTAAAGCAATAAACACTTCACTTGCTAGCTTCTCTAAAGCTTGAAAAGGTTGAAAGCTCCAAATTTTGGCTAAGAATGCAAGTGGATATAAATTAAAAGAGTGAGTGGGTAAGAAATCTTGTGCCAACTCTCTTTCTAACAATAATTCACTGTAACCAATAGTGAATTTTCATTTGTTTCTTTTTAATCGCACGTCTATAGCATAACAAAGTAAGGCCTAAATGGTATAGTTAGGAAGCTTTAAAGATATGTTTCTTTATTTTACATATATATATATAATAAAATACAACTTACATTTTAATTTAGTACATCTTACTTCATAGTAATTAATCTAACCTATTATACGAATGTGCCCATATATATACAATTATCTTTAAAATTTATTAAGATAAAATAAATTTGTTAAAATCCAAGGTGCCTAGGTTCAGAAGAAAAAAAAAACATTTTGGCTTAATAAATTAAAACAAGCTTAGAGTCTCCTATTATTTAGAAAATTCAGCAGTTTTTAGGTTTCATATAAAAGTATTAGACTGATCAGATAACATAATTTACATATTCTAGACTCAGATATTACAAGGGCATTTTTCAAAACATTACGAGGGCGTGGATATTTTTCTGAGGTAACTATATTTACTTACCATTATTTTCAAAAATTATCACAAACTTAAGAAAATCATGTCAGGAGGTCCAAAAAGTTAGATGTCAACCAAATTGACAAATAAAATGTTCATTTTTACTGTTTAGAAAGCCAAATTTAATGAAAATAATATTTTACCCTCCTTTTTTCTTACGTGGATGTAGAAAAATGATAATAAACCATAAGTCGCATACCCTTATAGAATAAATAATTTACCAAAAAAATACTTTCAAAGTTTCATTTTATTTTCAAGCAAAAAAAGTAGACTTATACCTGTTTTTATTCTCACGTGTATATAAACACAATTTATAATTAAAAAAAAATTATTAAACCTTCTGTGAAAGCGGTCCTGTTTGGCTCCTCACACTGTATTTCAATCATAGTGCTTCTCCGGAATTGAGTTTGGCTTTTAGTCAGATAATTTATAATTTTATAGCAAATTGCCATATTTTATTTTATTGGGAGAAAATAAAAAATGAATAAGTTCACATCCCACTTTCCATTGTGAGCCACCTTTATCTTTTCAAGAAGCCCCTCCATCAAGCCCTATCCAAGATATCAAACCGGCCCATGCTGCTTCTCCAATTTGGGTTTAATCATGCAATTTGGTTATCAAAGTCTTCTAATCCGAAACAATTAGAAGCAATATTGGTTGTGTAGAAAATATACTTTGATGAACGTGAACAGATAAAATGGAAGCAATATTAATGGTTGTGGGTGTAGCAAAGTTTTTTTCTTTTTCTTTTTTTCCCTTTTTCTTTCTCATTCTCTATCTCCTTATTTGGTAGTAGAGAGTTGTAAGAAAATTGAGAAACGGATATAGAGTAGTAGAGGGATTTGAGATATGAGTGTTATTTGATAGGAGAGATTGATGGAAAAAATAAATTTAAAAATAAATAGTAAATCCATCATAATCTATCAAAAATATTTCATATAATATTGAATAGATTGTAGAACATAAAAATTTTATAACTAACTAATAAATTTATATTTACACTTTAATTGAGATATTTGTATAATTCACTCTATATTTTCATCAACCCCTCCGCCCATATCATTTTTTCCTTCCTCTCTCTATTTCTCCTATAAAACATAATCTAAATCATTTTTATTGCTTTCATGAAGGAATGAAAAAGATGGAGAGGTGGTATACGAGAAAGGGAGGAGAGAGGGCTGGGTAGCACAAAAGAGGAAAGAGAGTAAGTTCACATGATTTACAAATATATTTAGAAAGAGAAATGCTCTAATGAATTACATTGTTTATATATAGTGAGCAATAATAAAAGTATAATTGATCAATTCATGCGGGGTCATAAAAAGTGAAAATAAAAATTAATAAACAATATAAATTTTTATTTTTTGTTCACCCTTAATAAGATATCAAGTAAACTGTTTATTTTTTTTTTTTTTTGTCCTTTAATAAGATGTTATGTATGTTTTGCTCACTATATATAAGCAAGCATCATTTATATATATATAGTAAATATGTAGAGACCAATTTAATTAATAACTTGCTATACTAAACAGATAGTGAGTTTTTTTTAATCAATTTTGAAACTAGCCACATAGATTGTAGTTGGATCAAACTTAAAGGGATATTTATGATATTGGCCCTTAGTTTTAATAATAGGAGTATAAATATAATCACACATGATAAATTGCAATTATAAATATAAATGTATAAATATATAATTATAAAAAGTATTGTATACTTATATTTTAGCCTTAAATTTTTTAACAAATATTATAATTTAATAACTTAATTTATTGATTACAATTTAATTTTTTTTTGTAAAAAATTAATAATTTAGTTTATTAACAATAAGTCTTTTATGAGACCTATGACATCTCCTAATCTTAGATTATGATAGCCTTTTATCTAAACTTTTTTTAAAAAAATAATAATAATAATAATTCAAAGTTTTGTCAGTTGGTCCTTTATTTATCTCCATCGCGAAGAGGACTACCATATTTTCTTTTTTTTCCTTTTGAAAGAGAATAGTACCATAATTTAATTGTTCTATATTTTCGACACACCCTCTATTAATGAGGGACGTACATTTCTCCATTAGGAGATAGTTTTGACTGCAGAGAGGTATAAATGTAATCACACATGATAAATTGCTATTAGATATTAATAAAGGTATAAATATATAATTATAACACCATTATATATTTATATTTTAGCCTTAAATTTTTTAATAAATACTATAATTTATTAACTTAATTTATTCACTATATTAAATTAATTCCCAAATATATTGACACATATATACATATATCTTCCAAAAGTTTTCTTTAAATTCTTATTAATAATTATTTATGGTGGTTGTTTTGTTAATAGCTAGAATTGATCATTAATATTTTTTTAAAAATTACTAACACTTATTTATATTTTATATATATATATATATATTATTTAGTTATATTAAGGAATTAATTTTCTGCTGTTAATAAATTAAATAATTATATTATATACATTATAATATTCATTAAAATATTAGGCTAAAATATAAATATTAAAAATATTATTTATACATGTATTAATATTTATCATGTGTGATTACATTTATATCCCCAGGGTGTATTTGATCTAACTTGAAACATAGGGCGCTATTTGATAAAAATTAAACATAGAACAGTTGGTCTATAATTTTTAATAAATCCCTTCTAAATCGAGTATACTTAAGATAATAACAGAGTTTATTAAGACTCGAACAATAACTTTTATAAACAAATATAATGAATTGATCGATTTTATTTCTGCTAGACTATACTCCAGGTGTAAGGTGTAGATATTAACCTAACTGTTAAGAAGTTTGATGTTCAAAAAAATTGGGCCCTGGAGGACACATAAGATTTGGTGTAAATACAATTCACCATCATTTTCACCAGTGTCATAATACTAAAAAATGTTGATATGGGTTGAATTTCGAAATCTCTATTCTACTCTTTTAAGTCAAATTTAGTTAATACTTTTTTACCATTAAATTTAACTAAAACAAATTCAAGGACAAAAAAGTTAATTAATAAAATAAAAAATATAAATGAGATTATAAAAATTAATTTATTAATTAATTAAATAATTAAACTTTAAAAAAAAAATTTCTTTTCTATTTCTTTTTTTTTTCCTTTTTTCCGTGACCTGCAGTTGCAACTCCCACACCAGCAAACCCAGCCGCGCCATGGCTCTCGGCTAGTCCCCAATTTATCACCGCCACCATCCGACGCATCAATCACATCAACAATATCTAACGTTTTTAGAATAAAACAAATTAATAAATTTAAGTTTTGAATTTAAATAAATAAAAGTATATGCCCAAAGACAATAATATCCCTCGAGTATTAAATTTAATAGGCAGCAGTTGATGGAAGCTGATTGCTGTGATAGTTTTAGAAAATAATGGTAAGTGCAATTAAGCAATCCTAAAAGGAACTGAAAGATATTTGCCCATAAAAATATGTATAAAATTACACGTTCAAAGATAATATTATTCATTTTTGTTCAAAAAAATCAATAATTAAATCTAACAAAGTAAGTTAACGGATTATAAATTTGTGATAGTTTTAAAATTAGTAAGTAACTGTAATTAGGTTTTTGCTCAAAAAAAATAATATTACCTATTGCTTGTTAAATCTAACAGAACAAGTAAGTTTGTGATAGTTTTAAAATTAATAAGTAAATATAATTAGGGCAAACATGATGGGTTTTTATGATACTTGCCCATAAAATTGGGATATTTGCTTGAACACATCTTGAACTATGTTTACTTTGGCACATATTTTCTAAATATGTTGATTTTCGCACATATGATACTATTAGATGTAAACAATTTTGCATTAACACCTACGGTATGGTGCAGTGAAAGGAAATCAATAAGACCTTCACATCTATTTATGAGAGTTGAAATTTTAATTTTGATATTTTATTTGTAGTGACTTAGGTGTATCAAGTCTTATTAAGTAACATGTGAAAACTAAATTGTTAATATTATTATTTTAGGCTCCCTCCAGACAGAATAGCAAATAAATTTTATCTTCTAATGAATTCTTAGATTGATAATTCTCACAATAAGTCCCCTTTTCTTTTACTAAAAATAATAATTTTGCATTAGGTTTTAATGGAATTGACATGTGAGCGACATATGTTTTTTTTTAAAAAAATACATTAATGAACACTTTTTAGGAATTAAAGTGCAAATCGAAGTAATTCAAGAGGTAATGTCATTTTTCTAAAGAATAATTTTTCTTTAAGAAATTTGTACATTTTGCTAAAAGAAAAATGCAAAAGTAGTCTACGAAGGAATTTTAAAAAAAAATACTAGCAATAGTGATTTTTCTAGATTTTAATATTTTTTAATGCATTTGAAAAATTAGTTTTGCATATAGTTTTAGCAATATCACTAACTTCTTTTTAAAAGATAATGATTCTTTTTAATAAAAATGTTTTTTATGCTTTTTCTGTTTCTTTTTTTCTTTTTTTTACTTTTGTTGCTGCTAAATTTTAGCATATTACACTACATCAATTTACAGTTTAGTCCTCGAAAAAGAACACCAATGTCCTTTTTTCTTTTGCCCCATGTGTGTCAATTTTGGAAAACTAACAAAAAATAGTTTAGGCACACCAACGCTGCAAATCCTACTTCGGGAGTTTAAATACCAAAAAATTGAAATAAAATATAGGGACCAATTAACAAAGTCTAACATAGTTTAAGGGGTATTTATGCCAATATATACCAACAAAAGTTATAAATTTTAATAAACAAAGTAGAAAAAGAAAATAGATTTTGGAAAATTTTATCAAGGGCAAGACACTGGTTGAAGAAATAAACAATTAAACCCGCACTCCATTCACTATAAGAGGGAGCAAAAAACACCAACATCAATATTTCGCCCGTGACAATATAGAAGAAAAATCCACGATTTTGCCATGCAATAATTTCTCAGGAAAAAATTATTTTCTTTTTATCAGTCCAAAACACGTAATTTTTTGTTAAAAGAAAATGGTGAAAAAGTAATTTAATAAAACTTTACTACCCACTACATAGCCCCAAGTCCTAACCACCGAGTTTGTATTGCCAAAGTCGATACCCACACGTTCTTGTCGTTCACCACCGGAATGTGGTTGATACCCACTCAGAAAGGCTCGAGAAAAGCTCTGAAACCATTAAGATGATGCCACATCCGTAAAAAATACAAAAATATTGACATGGTACGACGTGGCATCATCCTCACAGTCCCGGAGTATGCTATCAGGGAGTACCAGAGCTTTTTTCGTAAGACCCACCCAGCGTTAATAAAAGCCATCCATGGAACAACCAAAAACACTAACAATTTCAAGTGTAAAAAGACATGGCAATGAAAAATTTAAAAATCCAACTCACCACAGAAACAGTATCAAAACTCAATTGAAAACATACAAGACAGGATTGAGGAGAGAGAGACAGAGAGATTGGACACATTCAAGATTTCTAAAGTTACATATTCACATTGCAGAGAAATGAAAGGCAAAACTTGATTTTGAAATATAAGAAGAAAAAAAAATGCCTACATATAAGCAACTTATAGCAACAATAGTCATATTAATATACAAGGCTAAACCCTAATCCTACTTTGCTTGATCTGAACAACTATCATCATAATGAAATCAATTTTAGCCCTGGATTCTGAAGAACTATTCAAGAGCTACAATTTTTTTTTTCCCAGCAAGGTGTAGCTAATTACACAGTACGTCCCCATGACCCTTCTGATTAAACATGCCAGAGACAAACCCAAAGTCCAAGTAAAAGGAACGTTTCAATGGCTTTGCACAGGCAGAGTAGTTTGGAGGGTGAATTTCAGCACTAGGATCCACTGAAAATATAAAACCTTGTAAGACTTTTTGACCTTCTTGTTCGCCCACTCTCTTATCACCTCCTACGTCCCAAATTCGCTTACTAGCCTTACTATCATTCTTAATCCTATCAGCATACATAGGCAAGTCAATAATCTCGTTGATCTCTTTCAACAAGACATCCTCTGTGATATTATCCCTTATGCTTCGCATGACCTGTTTTATAGATCAGCAAAAGAGGTGTTATTAAGTCAAGCACGGTCAAGAAAGTTTGAAACTAACTAAACTATACTAAACCTTTCTGTAAGTGTTGATATCATTTGGAGTTGATTTGTCTATCCTTATCCGCATGAGGACCCATTCCTGATTTTCAAAATCCCACGAACACTCGATAATTTTCCCGCATAGAAAGAGGGATCTGAACCATCTGCAATTTCAATAGGGGAGACAAAAGCATAAAATGCATTCATATACATATGGAGCTAACAACGTTGATGCTGTATTATAACAAGCAAACTTTGCTTGGCATGGCAATTAATGACTATTAAAATGAGGAGATATAGAACTGGGTTCTTTAGAAACAGCCAGGGGAACAAAACCATGTTTCCCCAACCATCCAATCCCCAAAAGAATACAAAGCACACCAATGAAGCAGAAGTTATGATAACCATGACTGCACCAACAATTTAGTCCACTAACAAAGCACAGAAATGTAATTTTAGAACATTATTTCAACCGACTTAAAGGCTGGATCAAATCATGTTTCTCAAGGTTTCCCCACATGGGAAAAAAATCAAAAGCATGTCAAACGATTGAAGCAGAAGTTCTAAGAACACTGTAAATTTAAATATCTGAACAACGTCAAGTTTCTCTAGGTTAACATTGTAAACTGCTAAGCTCTAAAGTTAGTATCGTATATAACAAAACCAACCACATGTATTTTTTTTCTTTTGGGGGGTGAAGGAATGAGTGTACTTCCAACCTGTTATACATCAAATTATGAATGCAATAGAGGTACTTCTAAATCACAACTCCAGCTAACATTTTACTACAATAAACTGCACTTGCAAACTTGAAGGGGAGTATGACCCATATCACATTTTGCAATTGAAGTTTGTCATTTCTTCATCATCCAACAAAGCAACCAAAAAAGAAAACGAGGCCTCATGCCTCGTAATCAAGACTTTGCATCATTAAGTAGGGATGGGTACAAATATCCTCTTGTATGATTCCTATCTGTAGCTTTTATCATTCAACCTATGTTGCACAGACTCGAGTGTCAGTGTCGGGTGTTAGTACGTGTCTTAGTGTCAGATTCATCTGTTTTCCTTAGTTTTTCCACATATTTGGAGTGTCCAGTAGCCACACCCTTGTCAGCGTCCCATATTGGAAATGGGTACAGTGAGATAAAGTGAAAAGTCTGGAAACATAGCATTCAACATTATAACTTTTGAGACCCTAGGCCAATATATTCCCAAACACCTACTAAGAAAAAACTTGGAAGAAAATTACACGCTAATAATTTACATAAATCTCACAAGTGAGAATTGCCCACTGTATAGTGCCACTCTTTTATAAACTCAAAAAAGTTATGCATTTGCCCCATGTTTGTACCCCATAAAGGAATTAAGGATTTAATTTGTTTCACTCAAACTCGTGATTTTCAATCGTACAATTATGCAGTAAAAACAGATAAATTAAACATAGGAAAAGGCATTTACATGAGAAAACAAAGGAAATTCACATACCATTGAATTTAACTTTATTTCCTTCCATCAGTTTTTTCTTTCCTCGTTCATAAAGAAAAAGTTGTGGATGATCATCATCAACCATCTGTCCACACAAAAGATTCATGTAAGAAAAGTCAGCATCAGAAGAAACTTTGAGTCGTAAGATGAGAAAAGGCAAGAAAAGACACTGAAAACAAAAGCATAACAAAGTTGAAAGCACAACCTCAAATAGAAAGTCAACTGAGTTCATATGACGATATTTCCATTTTAGAAGCCCTTCATGAGTACGGGGGACGTAAGGATCATCCCAGCCCTGACAGATGAAGATTGTAAGTAACCACTTTTGTACAACATTACAACAGAATAAAAAAAGCCTTTAACTTAATTACATAACGGAAGGCACCACCCCATATGTCATACCACAGATGCAACATATTCCATACATCAATCGCATGGAGAGAGTTAAATTTTAACTGAAGGAATTGCAATGGTCATATAGCATGTAATAGCTGAGAAGTCATTATTAAAGTTCTCTATAATAATGATGAAAATAATAGTACTAAAAACAATAACAATAACAATAACAATAACAACAACAACAACAACAACAACAACAACAATAATAATAATAATAATAGTAAAGAAGAAGAAGAAGAAGAAGCTGACTAGCATAACTTAATTCATATAAAAACATCCAAGAAAAAAATATTTATGTACATAGTAGACTAACACATAGGACAGATTTAAAAATGAACAAAATTTCCAAATCCATAATCTGTTCCTTATCGTCAATCACCTGAAAAATAAGACCATCTGCATCATGAGACAGCCTTGGAATGAATTCCATCAAAAGTTTGTTAACGGTAGATAGCAACCAAAAATCCTTCCTCCTCACCTGTTAAACATTATCAATCATATCTCAGCACAAAAGTAAACCATGATGTTAAGTTGTCAACCATTATATAAGCTAAAAAAAATGTACTAACCCTGAAAGGTTCCAAGTCATATCTATAATAAGGATTCCTAAGTCGTTCTGGATTACGAGATTCGAAAATAGCATGGCGTTCCAGATTACGAGGTTCAATGACTTCTTTCTCAAGCATCTTCCACCGCTCATAGAAAGGCCGCTGCACAATTTTCAAGATATCAGACAAAATAATATGTAAACCATGTAAGGAATAATCTAATTATCTATACTAACACAAATATGAATAAAACTTGTGTTGGCAACACTAGTGATGTGGCATGTTTTCATTGGTTGAAAGCTGACACATTCATTACATGTAACCGATGAAAGCTTGCTACATCACTTGTGTTCCAACACAAGTGTTAAATAGCTGTCAGCCCACTAATATAAGGGATTCAATAAGATCTTGATGATAAGAGCAATACATTTTTTCTCCACGGTGGTGATAAATACTGGTGATGCGCTACTTATGTGGTGCTAAGGCCAAAAACAATTATAGTGAACTAGATTTCATGTTTCAACTTTTGATGCAAGAATAAATACTATCTATGCAGCCGCAACACTGGTGTTACTATTACTACTACTACTAGCATCAAATTTACATTTACAAAGAAATTCATTAAAAATATATTAAAATAGGTTTTAACTGCTTATATTTCTTGTATTAGATATTACAAGAGAATTTAAAATACCTGGTGAATAAAAAAGAATTTCAAAAGGAAAAATGCTTACTGAAAAATATTCCAAAACAAAACAAAGGAATCTCTTTCTTTCCTGTCTGGGGAATCCCAAAGAAGCAAGAGATACTGAAAGCACTGATGATTCAATTGTTTTGCGCCTTCCCTCTTGAATTCCACTTTACAAAACCTTCAAAACTCCTTTCTAAATCCTCATTTTACAGAGATAACAATCTTGAATTCTTCCCTAAATCCTAGGCTTTTGAAAGAGCAAGACTAAGAAAATGAAGTCTATAATTTATGAACTTATCAGGGAGGCCAGATGGGGGGAGTACCAACAACAAATGGACAAGATATGCACAAGGATGAACCTGAATGATAATAATAAAATAATGAGTGGCAGAATAAGAAGCTCATCCTGACATCAATTGCAGACAAGACAGGAGGAAGAGAAAGAACACCAAATTGGTCAACAAGAAAAGAGAGCTCTATAGTAGTTGGGGCAACATAGACTCTTACTCCTGTGTTTTGAGGTTCCGAGGGTTAACAAATAAATAAAAGCGGCCAAATCATAAAATACTAGAAAATCATACAATGAAACATAAGCAAAGTGATAAATAGGAAACAAGTGCCAAAGTGAATAGTTGTGGAAATGTTCAAAAGAGGATAATATAGGAAAATGACTAGACATCCTTAAGTGATTATGAGACAAGTGAGAGTGGGTGCTACACCTGTGTCCCTATGAACTTGAGAGCACAAGCCTAAGAACACCTAAAATGGCGGAGATTTTCTTAAAACCAGAGAGAAAAGAATAGGAGAGGAAAGCAGACTCCAATCTTGGAACCCTTAGGCAAATGACGCATCTCCTCTATTTATAACCTTGAAGCCTAACCATTTTGGCAAAGAGGTAAAAAGGCCCTTCATGAGTCAAAGGATCAGCTATACCCAAATAACATATATTCCTGTATTGATACGAGACAAACTTCCCTTTTTATAGCATAAGTCAACTAACCTTAAAGGGTAAAAAAATGCATTAATTATGATGGGGAACTCTTTAAGCCTTAATTATTAAAATACTGTGTCTCTAATACTTGAGACTATTGTATCCCATATTAAAATATGGTCTAATATACAGGTGGAGTCACTTAAGAAAGACCATTTTGAATACTATCCCAGAATATGGACTATACTCAAAAAATGGTAATCACTAGTTCTATAGCCAAACAATCCACAACCCTCTTGAACATTCCCAAGTAAAAAATACCACAGAACTCATCTCTATCTATGGGCACTATTTTATTAAATTAATAATAAAAGTCATAGAAAACTTTTATTATACAAATACATTTTTAGGTCTACAACACACTGCAATGTAGAGAGAGAGAGAGAGATATGAAAAAGGAGATATAAGAATATATTCATTTTGCAATTAAGAAAACAGGGAAACAGATGAAGAAAGAAAATGTCCACAACTACAACAAACTCAAGCAATTTAGAAAGAGCTGCCACATTTTAGATGGCCAAACAATCAACATGATAGGAAATCATAGATGTTTCTGCATATATTCAACTAGTCACAAGATTCATGCCAAGACACAATCAACATGATAGGAAATCGTAGATGTTTCTGCATGTATTCAACTAGGCACAAGATTCATGCCAAGAGACAGGAACTAATCTGAGAGTATAAATAAGGTTCTTAACATATGAAACACCAAACATAAAACATTACAAAAGGTGTGCCTGCACACAAAAATAATGAAGAATCAACACACAAATGGTAAAACCAACCTCAATTACAGACACTTGGTTAATCGCGATCATATCATAGATGAGGTATCTTCTCTCCTGTTTATGTGAATCCGCAATTTATCAATTATCATCTCCCCATCGAGTAATTATAATGATGCATCCTCTCACCTAAAACCTTGGAAGCCAAAGAAGAAAAATGTCACTCCCAATGCAAAGAAACCCTTACACCCAAAGCTCAAAATGAGAAACTTTCGTAAAAAAAAATGCGAACGTACTTCATTTGTGGATCTGCAAGGAAATCTCATCTGAACCCTCCTACAGTTAAAATTCCTATCAATCAAGTAGCACCCATCCATTGTAATTAGCATCATGTATCTTGTCCCATCGGCTTTCCATGTGGCATAATAATAGCGTTGCCTCAGCAGTTGTAAGTTGTCCCTATACATATAGAAAGGAAAGTCATCAAAATCAATAGGTACAAAAGAAACCATATAAATAACAAAACACCACTATCAATTTGATGAGGATCAAGAAAGGAAACATTAAATATAAGTCAGAAGATTTAGGAAATAGATCAATTATTTATTTTAATAAATTTTAGGTTATTTAATTATCTATTTTTTCAAGTCTAGTTAGGTTGCCTAATTACAGTTTAGTTTCCTATTTCCAGTTGGTTGTTTTATTATAAATAGGGCTCACTAGAACCATAATTGTCGGAATAGACTTGATTGTTGATCTCTCTCTATCTCTCTCCCTCCCTCCCTCCTACAACACAATTGCAGTATATTACTAATATATACAAAAATGAAAACATGTCTAATACGCAATAGTTATAATAAATATCAGACCTAATTCTGTTCACAAATAACACATTCTACTGCACTTATCTAATTCTAATGAATCACCCTACAAGTGAGTTCGGTAACCACACATACCAAAATAAAAGGCAGAACAGCTGTCGTATAACATACTATAGAGAAAATCTGGGCACACAGTTTGCAAAACTGTAGGAAAGAAAGCATAATTTTTTATTATATACCAACAAGAGAATCCATAGATGACCTCCTTAATTTAACTTGTAGTTTCACCACAAATTTCCAGTTCATCATGTAACATCGTTAGAAACTTAGGGTCTGATTAAAAATCCCAAGCAACTAAAGGCTAGCTAATTATTGCACTTGAGTACTGCAGTTTATAAAGGATATTGTAGTTTAAAAATAAAAACTATGGATAAAGGTGGTACAAAACAATATTATATGAAGCAAAAGGATACTGCTGTTTCTTTATCACAGAAATTCCTCTACCTCCACCAAGAACTCACAAATAAAGAAAAAAGAAAATACTGAAAGTGGCTACCTTTAAGTTCTACCAGCATGTGAAGTTAACATAACGTTACAATTACCGTAATTAACTCACTCAAATGCTGAATTTTGTACTGAAGTGATACAATTAGCTATCAACTAACAAACAATAGAACTTTACAATGTCATGGATAAGAAATAAACAATATCAATCCACAAACTCAGGAAAGCAAGACATATTCCTTACCCCCACACCAAACTGCATTACCATGACTGCAAAGAGATATAGTACATAAATAGATCCATAATTGGTATTTTGCAGAAAACTAAATAACAATGACTTCTATTAGCATGATGTAAACTCGACAAACTCATCAATGCATCAACAATGCATTGATTTTTTATTTTTTTTATATAACAAACAGCCTTTTATTGATAGGAAATCAATATAATCTTTTCTGCAAGCACATCAAATAAGGACAATCTTTTCAAAAAACGACACAGACAAATTTACTGAAACGATAACAAGTTTTTGTTAAATAAAAGTAGATATGGTCTTGTGCAGTTGAACCTGTTGAGAGAAACTGGGTGTGATCCTGGAAATTGAGTATTCCCTCTTGGCTGAAAATAAAACATATAAAAAGATCAAATGGCTGTAGAGTGCTGAGAACACGGAATAGACAATCACATACAGGTAAGTAATTCAATAATCCTCCACTTTATTTTTATTTTTTTTTATTTTACTAAAATTCGAAAAATATTAGTAACAGAAATCAAGTTTAGAAAACTAACAAAAAGCAAGCAAAGGACAATGGCAACGCTAAGGAAAAACAATATTCAAATAAAATTTAAGGCAAAAATCCATTCACCAACACTCCAGCAAGCTTATAAATAACAACTCCCATTTACAAAAATACTAAATCTTTAAAGTGAGCCTGCAACCATCAAGCATTAAACAATATCAAAAGCCTACCCCAACACCCAACTTAAGTGACTGATAACAGAACTGCCTGAATGCATCTTGCTGGTCCCAAGGTATCTCATCTCCCAAAACATCATCATTTGTCATCACTACACTTATATCCTGTGTCTCCTGAAATAATTGAGGCATATTAATGTTAAATAGGAAAGACATATATCTACTAAAAATTGAGTAAATGAAGGCCACAACATTTTAAATACTAACAAGCAAAACCAACCAAAAGTTTATGACACTAACAAACATGAGCACAGAAGAAATTCAAAACTTCCAAAAGATGATTAACCCTAACACACCAGTCCATGCATGTGAGGTGTATTTACTTTAACTATATATTAATAGTTAAATCACAGTAAATTCATTGCTAGTTACCCTACAACAGTTACTCAAGTATAGTGAAAGATCCAATACCTTCTGAATGATGCATAAAATTATAAGTTAATTCACTGTATTTTATATACTAACAGAAACAGAGGCAATTTTTTAATTTAAAAATATAAATATATATTCATATACAACCTTTTATAATTGGACCACACTTATAATAGTGAAACTCCTGGTAGAGCACATAAATGGATATCAAGTGGGGAAATGGTAGTACATATCGCATGTATGTAACTCCTAGGAATGTCAATTTGTTAGTATGAGCAAGACCATAACAGAAGTATGGAAGTAATAGGAAAAAGGTGAGAGGGAAGAAACAATAGTATTGTTGTTTCTATTGTTGGTTAAGAGAAAATTATAAAGAACAAAATGTATACCTGTAATTTACAATAAATGTATACAATCTAGAAATTTCATTTGAATATGATTATGAGTGAAAATTATTTATTTCCCTTTCTTTTCTTTCATCAGTAGATGCCAAACTCCAAGCATTTCAAAAGAATTTATGTGAATTCCATGATAAGCAATAAATTCCTAATTTTAACAAGCCTTTAGTTTGATCGTTCTTATTTTTATTTTGATTCCTGGATTAAAAGATGGTTTCTGTCAGAATCAAAAAGTGAAGAATTTCCTAAAAACTGTAAACAATATATAGCAGGCAATATTATGTGATAAAATAAATAAATAAATAAATAAAAGAAGAAGAAGAAGAAAAGAAAAAAGAAAAAGAAGCAGAAATCATGCAAAACTGATAACACAAGAACAAACAAATAAATGGCTCATGAATATGATATATTTATGATTATAAAAATAGCAATGAAACCAGCAGATACTTTAATAATAATAATTAACTGTCTTATCCATGCAGAAGAAAACTAAATGAAACATATGTAGTATCAAAGCCCCATGAGAAAATTAGATTGGTCATATTTTTCTCTAACAGCTTAAACATATCTTGCATGAACTTCAATCACAAACGAATGATATATAAAGGTCGACTTACAAAAGACAACGTGAAATGTTAAACAAGAATAAACCGCACATTAAACATGCACTCAGAGTACAACTTCCAAAGGGACGACTGATTTCAAAGAGGATGCAAGAAAGGTTGGCAATTTTCAAGAGAAGATGAAATTGTCATTTTTTAAATTATCTGAACATGATATTTCTTTCCACCAGACACCATTCAGTAACTTCCATATTTATTATGAATTCATTAATTGAAACAAACACCAATGACTATGACTAAACATCACTCTGGAAGATTATGCATACATGAAGAGGTGCAGCTGAAACTCCATCATCATCATCATCAGGCACTGCTTCACCATTAAGATCGAGATCAGAAGATCTCTTCCACTCTGGAGTTGGTGGGCAAACAAATACTTCAGGCTTTTTTCATGATAAAATGCATATAATGCTTCAATATAGTCAGGCTTGTAGATTCCTGGAGGACGTGCTTCAGCAAAAATTTGTATTGCCTGGGGATAGGAAAAGCAATGGAAAAGGAGGGAGAAAGAGAACCTGTAAACAGATTATTAAGCCTTAAAACAATTGAGATACTTGTAAATAACCCAAATAACTGACCTGCTGGACAGAAAATGACTGTGACCGATAAGGTAATGAACAATCATATATCCTGACGATTGTGCCCATGTGTACAATGGACAAGAATATACTTCTTTGAGTGTTTTTGACGAGATAGGAACTGCGAGACCTGTAAAAGGAAGGAAAAACAAAACAAGTAATGTGTAAATAACTAAAAACTTCAGTTACTAAGTTACATACAATACCTGACTTAACATATCTATATATTGCATGAAATTTCAAATACATTCAAATAAAGCATCTCTGATTCATCATGGGTGTCATACAGCATATGGATACCACTATCTATACCTAACTATAATTGTACTTGTATCAAAGAGCTGCCATGAATTCATTGAGTGATGCATGAACAATTTTAGCAAACATGAAAATCACTGAAACTGTATCATATGTAAAATGAAAAGCAATTAACGGACTTACCAAGACAAAGCCTAATGCAGGTTAATAGCCTATATATATATATAGGATGGAACAAGCAACAGTATAAGAGAAAACAAACCTCATAGACGAACTGGTTAACAGATGAATTATCAGGGACAGATCCACGGCCCTTGCATTGAATCTAGATGAAAGGAAAAATTTTATCACTCCCGCAACAATCATGAAAGCATAACTAGGAATACAAAATCATGTATTAACAAAAAATACTCACCTTAACGTGTTTTATAGCATCTTTCTTCAGATCTACCGTTGAATAATAACGAGTAGTATTTGTCAAATCAATCACTAGACCTAGCTGAAAATGAAAGAAATATAGTAAAGTATCAAAAACTATCCCAAAAAGGAAGAGGAGGGAGGGATCTCTCTTAATTTCACTCTCCTATCAAGAAAAAGCATGTTTGTTCTTCCCTGTAAAAGAAAAATGAATCCAGTAGCACAGCAATGTAACTAAAGCAACAATCGAATTAGCTGCTTTGATCAACTATTTTAATCAACATGAATAAAATCACCAAATAATAAATCCTGGATGTGATATTAGAGAAAGAACATTTCCCATCCATATCAAGAGAGATTGGATGGACAAATGCAGGGAATGGACAGAAAAATATATTGAGATGGGCAGTGTGCTTACTTTTCTTTGTAAAACCCTTTGTTGATGAATTACTTGCTTAAATGAGTATCTTCTTCCAGGAGGAATACAATCATTATAGGATTCACCCAATGGAACCTTAGAGGGTATCATGCAACATATTTCTTGACCAACTGCTGGGCAATCCAACCATCCTGTGTTGTGAAAAAGAACACTATAGAGTTAAATATTGACCAATCTGAAAGGTACACACAAGATTATGGTCCTATGATTCCTCTGGTAATTTTTAATGTGAATCTTTCCTTCACTTCCTGATCGGGAATCCCTCCTACACTGTGTTCCCATAGTCTTAAGTCCCTTTGAGATTTTCAGGTTTTATCTCGGTTATTAGATCTTGGAAAATTACTACCACTTTTTGCTGAAAAGAACAGCAAATATGTGTCTATTCCCTCATGGTACATCATGTTTCAAAAAGCTTGGGAATCTCAATCAGTGGATCACTTATTTATTAAATGTGAATTAGCTGACTCCTTCGCTTAGATTCTTCAAGAGTTAGAGTCTGTTGGGCGTATCAAATCTTGTTATCCTTATTGATTAGTGGCTTTATGATTCTTGCTGGAAAAGAAAGGAAGGATGGATGGAGAGGTGCAGTTTTGCCAACCTTGGGTCATACGGTTGGAAGAACAGAGGTATTTGACAAATTTCATGATATTTCTTAGGTTAGGGATCAAATTAAGTTTTGGTTCTTTAGAGGCATTCTTACATAGAATTTAAAGATTACCTGTTTTTCATGCTCAATTTATGCCCGATGGAGGACCTGTAAATTTATGTAATGCCAATTTCATTATTTTGTCTTCTTTTGTTTTCAATGTTAGAGAGAGTTCCTCATCCTCTAAAAGCAACAAATTGAACACTCATTCATTAATAAAGTTTCATTTCAAATTCTTACTTTAAGGGAAGGGGGAAAAAAGTAAATGCACTAAATGCTCTAAGTTTGTACATTTTCAAAATGACCAGAATTAAGTATCTAGATTCCAGAAAAACCAGATAAGTCAACTTAATTTCTAAATTAATTATGATTTTTGTACATTTTGGTTCATCTCAACTTTTAACTCATGTATTCTTGCATCAATGTTCTAGGTCTCTATATCAAGAGAATATAAAGTAAAAGGAGGATCAAAATTCTTCCAGCAAAGAAAAAGGAATCTTCATTTCCAGGTTTTTTTTCCTGATGACAACCAACCAAGTTTTGATCGAAAATGTCCTGTTAGTGATTCCTAGAATTATGCAAGTGTGATGCTAGAAACATACACCTAAGCTTCTCGATTTCTATCTGAATCATTCCTCATATTTTTTTTATCATAAGATCTATAATAGCCATTTGAGATCTAAAACCACATCCGAGGAAGCAAAAGACATAAGATCCAAGACACCATATATCAATGGCCACAAAAAAAAAATGATTATGTAACTTTATTAAATAGTTACAAATTACTAATTTAATACATACAATACAACTTTATTGAGAATACACAGAATAAGAATATTAACGCCTTTAATTACTAAATCTAAATGACAAAAATGATACTTACCAGGGGGAAGCCTACTTTTATCATAGGTCTTGAGGGTCTTGGTTTGAAATGACTGATCATATACATGTGGTTGAGATGCATAAATTGGCTTTTCATCTGAGCGGTCTCTTTTCAGTCGCATACGTCTTTCTTCACGCTCCTAAGACATGAAGTGCATACGAATAAGATGTCTACTTTTCAGTAAAATGGAGGGGCAAAGTTGATCAAAATTGCTTCCTTAGAGAGGGAGGAAAATAAAAATATGAAAATAATAAAAAGAGATACAATAAATAGAATATGTATATACATATATATACATATATATATAGAGAGAGAGAAAGAGAGAAGACAAAGGTTGTCTATGATCAATGAGACGTTAAATTTCCCAGTAACCACACAAATAACATAACCACAGCAGCCTAAATGAGTGTATTATGGTCCTCCTACAACTTCGCAGGAAAAAAAAAATTATTCCTTCGCTGCAAAAGCCATAGAAACAATAGAACTCAAGTAATAGCACACCAGACTAAAATAACAGCCTCATTCCCAATGAAAAACCAGACTGCTATTCAAGATTGCAAAATTCATGTTATTAACTACAACTGTAAAAGAGAGATTCATCCAACTATAATGAGCCTGAGGTGTGTTAATCAACTGAGAAACAAGAGAAATACCCGACGAGCTATATCAGCTCCAGACTCTATACGTTCTTCTGGTGCACTGTATTCTTCATGCCCTTCAAAAGTCTCCTCATCTTCTTCAGGTATTGGTGAGGCATTTAAGTCCATAGCAACAATCATTCATAATCGACCACACAACATTCACTCACGAAAATTCTAAAAAAAACCGCAACTCTCTCTACCTTGATAGCTTGTTACTACCTATGACATTAAACAACAATTATATAGTAAGATCGCATGCATTATAATATGAACAATGTCTAAACATTAACTAACAAAGAATAACCATCTACACATGCTGGACACCTTAATACGTGAACCAAAAAATATTGTCCTTTGTAGGTATAAAAAAGAAGGGTAAAAATAAAAAGACCAACCAAGCACAAAAATATGAAGGAGTGTCGAGAAGACATGCAACTTTGAAGTAAAATACGACAAATAATTGTAGGTTTTTTTTTTCTATAAAGCCATATTTAAATAAATACATTACAATTTCATTTCTCTCACACCTGATTCGTCCAGAGCACCCAAATGGTACAAAAACTAGAAACGCAAAAACCCTAGCCCATGAAATGCAGAGAAAAATTACAAATTTCGCCTACCCCATACATCTTCTAATTACGAAAGCGAGGACAGCATCACGAAGAGCTCAAACCTCAACCAAATGCAATCGACTGACAGTCCCTAGCGAAAAGACGATCCGCCATGGCCGCCGTGAGAAGAAAGTTAATCCTTTTTCAACCACCCGAATTAAACTCACTTCTTTCACGATCACCAAGACCAGAACAAAGGACTCTTTCACCTCAGCGTGGAAAAGTCTCAAAAGAAAACCCTACGATTTCTGGTACTCCGGTTGCCTAGCAACTCGGAAGTTCCCTGCGAAACCCTAGACAGAGAGAGAGAAACCGAGTGTTTGTTGGTCGAGAAAGTGACAGAAAAAGAGAAAGAGAGAAGCAGTAAAAGATTGTGTACAAATCAATCCGTGTCGGGGGAGAGCGAGAGCGAGCCCTCAGAGACCATGAGAAGGAAATTGCCCGATTCGCTACGGAGTTTTGGGGGAAAAATAAATAATATAATTCAAATTGAATATATAATAAATCCGCTAATTAAAACCGACAAAATAAATAAATTTTTTAATTAATTAATTTGTGAAAAAAAAAAATTTAATTAAAATGCGAAACATGGCCACCCGTAGGCGGTGGTTATTTTAGGTGTTTAGCTAGGTACGTCTTTACTGGGTGCAAGTCCCGAGTGGGGGTAATATAGTCATTATGTTAAAATCCTATGGACAGTTTAGACCTTCCATTCCAATAAAAAATGGCATAGAGGAGAAGAAAGACCGCTGGTGAATTTTATGTGAAAATTTTTATTATTCTTCTTCTTCTTTTTGCATAAATTAAACTAAAAGATTGAAATTTTTATATTTTTATTAGACGAATGTTATAAATAAAAATAAGTAAATAAGGACATGGAATATTGGTGTGAAGTACGTTGTCACGAAAAATAAAAATAAAAATGAGTAGTATATTGATATTGACAAAAAATTAAGATTATAATAAAATAATTCAACTATCTTTTTACATTTTTACCATTTTTGTTTAAGAAAAATACTTAGGACATCGTCATTTCACTCATACTTTCTATTTTAAAGAGCTAATAATAAAAAATATAGACTCCTTATTTGTAAAATTAAAAATGGATAGTAAATTTTAAAAAGAGTCAAATTCATTATTTATTTATAATTGAAATTATTATTGTACAAGTACTTATGCACTGCTATCTTTATAATATAATAAATAGAAAATATATTAGGTTAACAAATAAAAATATATATATATGTAAAATTATAAATGTAATAAAAAAAAAGAAAAATAAATAAAGAGAGTGTTATTTGTAATAAAACTTAAACTTTTTAATTTTTCAAACTTGTGAAAGATACCCTTTATTTAAAGAAACATGCGCTATTATAAATAGTACCCCATTTTGTTGACACTATACGCTTAAGGGTGAAAATTGCTTCCCTAAAAGGTTTTATCATAGTCTGAATAGAAAAAGTTGTGAATAGTCAAATATAAGATAAATTACAAAAAAAAAATTAAAATGTAAGATAGGTGGATGATAGAATCCAAAGTATTACCATTTTTTTTTAATAAACAAAGAGGGGTTTTAATGGGCAAGGCTTATTTATTAATTATGAAATAGGGAAAAATTGCTTTTACACAGAATTTTACCGTAGCCTAAATGTAAAATTGCTTCCCTAAAAGGTTTGACCATAGTCCTAATAGAAAAAGTTGTAAATAGTCAAATATAAGATAAATTACCAAATAAAAAAGTCAAATATAAGGTAGGTGGAAGATAGGATCTAAAGTACTAAGCTTTTTTTTTTTAATAAAAAATAATTTAAATGTGAATCTCATCACCTATAATTTTATTAGTGGATCTTTTCTATTTCGCTTTTACCACCTAATTCAATTCATAGTGGATAGTTTTTTCTAGCTTACAACCCTATACGAGTCTAGAATAGCTAGTTCAGCCTTTTAATATATCATCATTCACCCTAAGGCTCAAGTAGAAATGAAGTACACCAAGATAATAACGACTTGTCAAGACTTGAACCATAATTTTCACAAGCATGTGATGGAACGGATTTCTTCCGCTAAGCCACACCCCAAATGCATACTAAGAGTTTTTGGATAAATAAAAGAGTGTCAATATGACTTAATTTATTTATCAATCATGAGATATGACTAATTTATTATTAATAGGTTCACACCTTTAATAATTTTTCATTCATAATATTTAATAAGATTGAATATATTTAAAACACTGTACAGAATATACCAAAATTAAAATATCAACTTTTATAAATATATATAAAGATCCTATCAACTTACTTCCGCGCACCACACCGTGCATCCGAAATACAAGATTGATTTTTGTAATTATTACTTTATTATATTATATGAAGATAATAATTTATTTACTTTTTTCATGTACACTTTAAAAATAGCTTGTGAAGTACATGTTTCATTTTCAGATACAAAACTAAAGGCTAGAAGCATCACTAAATAGTAAATGGAAAACAAAAATAGTTAAATAGGAAGTTGAAGAGCAAAAACTAATAAATGCTTATATGGGATATGTTGTGGACTGTTGTAGATACTCTATGTTTACGTAGTTTTGCATAATCTGCCAATAAAACTTTGCCAAGTATAACCCATCAAATAAATAGATACAAAGTTTTTGGTACTTTGGTCTAATTGATTCGTTGTTTTTAAGTGGTAGGAAATATAATTGTAATAGTTGAGCATATATTTCCATGTGTTTGCGCTGACTGCTCGCTGCTGGCAATTGTTATGAAAGCCTGATGAGACTGAAGTTCGATTAGGATTCTTAGCTTCAAATCTAAATTTGATCGATTTGGTATTTCCCTTCCTTTTAGAGTAGAGTAGTATAGTAATTTTTCTATGTCCAAAGAAAATATATTTCCATGTGGTCTCGCTTGTCTGGTTGAGTTGGTGGAAATTATAAATTCTTTTAAAAATAATATAGTTTTAAGAAATTAGTTCCTCATTGTTAGATTATTTAAGAAATTGATATATATATATATATATATATATCTTTTCATATTTTGCACCATCGCTCTTAAATTTTCACCACAATTGAATTTTGGCCCTAAACCTTTTATTATGGTAATATAGCCTCTCCGAATTTTATAATTCTTGCGTAAGAGGTATCTACCATCAAATATATAAGGGCATTTTCGGTGATATATCACAAAATTATTTTATAAAATGAAAAAATTATTTTTGAAAATTGATGTAAATGCTAAAATTAATAATTAAAATTTCAAAAATACACACCATATTTTATTTCTTTCAAAATCTATCTAAACTACCTAAAATGCATCTAATTACACATACCTAAAACACATTTTGGAATATTCTCTACCATGTGGCAGTTGGCGATGTAACACCCTTTACTCGAGCCCTGAGACTCAAAATAAGAGATGTCACGATGAAAAGACAAGATAAAAATAATATTATAAAAGAAAATTTCCTTTTGAAACATAACCTGAAAATCAATAAAAATTTTCTTTACTCTTTAGGATAAGTTAAACCGCCGCATAATGACAAAACCAAAAATATTTCTAAACCCCTAAAAATACGCTTACACAAAACCTACAACGTAAAGAAAATTAGTTTATCTCTATCGAGTTATAGTTTTAATCCAAAAGGAAACAAAATGCTAAACAAATTTGTATTATTGCCACTCTCCGCTAGTCGCACACGCAAGTGCTAAACCAGCAAGCTAGGTTTCTAGATTACCTAAACACACAAAATAAATAAGTGAGTGAAAACATTCAAGTAGATCCCAACATGCATGATGATACAGTTGTAATATACCATGAGAAAAGTTTGTACCATGAAAACCTCTTGTTCATTTTTCTTTTAAAAGCAACCATAAATGCAATGACTTTTAAATTCTTATAATGTAGAACTTTTCACTTTGCGAAATATTAAATTATGCTGGAGTTAGTTACCCGTCGGCAACTCTAATTTCCTAAAGCAGCACACATGCATACTTTTAAGGAAATCCTTACATATTTAACCGATTAGAGGAAACGGCAAGAGCGGGTGAAACCCTTTCATCCGCGCCATGCAAGTCTTTGGGTTACAACCTCCACATGCGAATCTCTCCACCTACTAGTTAGTGGGATCTCTACTAACCAATTTGCAAACTTAAACACATATGCTCCATTCATCATAACATTAAAACCTACGAGTGCATGGCCATGACTATACGATGCATATCTTTTAAAAACGTGAATTGCGATAATCAAAACTTTTACGTTAGGTTGTGATGCATGTGTATGCTTGTGCCATTACTAGCTAACACCAATCTCATGTCATTAACGTACATGGCTTCAAACACAATTAACTCTCATATGCAAGATAACACATGCATTTAAATACTTGTATGTATATATACATATATATGTATAAATTCATACTAATAAATCCATAAGAATAAACCCATGTAATTCCAAAGAAACTATTTCTAAATAGCCTACTAATTACATAAGAAAGCAAATATAGCCATGCTCAAACCAATTTCCAGCAAGGATACTTTATAAGCAAAGATTACAACTACAATAAATTAACCAACACAAAGCATAAAAAGTCCATGCTTTAATAATTTAACAAGCTAAATATCAACAAGGTTAGTTTTAGACAAGGTAGTCATGGAGTTTAACTTAAAATCAAGTCCTAAACTAATTACATTATAGCCTTTTCTTAATTTATTAATACACCACAAATGGCTAGTCAAGTCCAGCCCATTTTATCCCACAATTTCCAGCAAGAAATAATATTTACCCTAGCTTAAACCCATAGACACAAGCTGTTGGCAATAGTTGCAGATTTTTCAGGATTTCCAGCAAAATGGGTAGGATTGTAAAAATTATAGAACACTCATCTTAACTCCAATTAGGGTAATTCCAAAACTAAAGTAGCCACAACTTAATTAGTTTAAAGAGAAAAATGTGAATAAAAATTAGCAAAAATTGAGGCCTGAAATAACACCAAACATGTGGGTTATGGTGCGTGGTTCTCCCAAAACAACCATCTATCCAATTTTGAAATAATTATTTCTCCTCATCCAAACTCCGATTGCAGAAATTCAAAAATAAAAATGTTCTTAAGACACTCAAGTTTTAAAATTACAGAATTTTTAGACAACTACCCAATACCAGTTTTAATCCAAAGTCCACGAAAATTTCTGTGATCGTGGTTCTCCCAAAACATCTATCCGTCCAGAAATTTTAAAATAATTCTCCCTCATCTGAACTCCGATTGCAGAAATTCAAAAACAAGCATGTTCATAAGACATCAAAGTTTATACAGTAAACATTTTAGAATTTTGGATAAATACACAAATGACATCAACCAATCAAAGGCCACAAAATTTCAGTAACTTTCCGAATTCACAAGTTACCCAAACCACACCAAATGTAACCCTAACATGCCATGACTTTGGCTTTTGCTAATCCACTGGGAACACACTTAGATCTAGTTATACCTAGTATTTACTATAATTTTCAAAAATTCCAAGTGGTCCCAAACAGAAAATGAATAGAGGAGGAGAGAAAATCCTATCAAGCCCCATTAAATCACCAACAAACACATAGATGGATTAGGGACCCTACTTTAGATTAGCTAAAACCTTGCTAAAAGCTTTGAAAATCAAGATTAAACACCTCCCCTAGCTGCTGGAAATGGTCGGCTTCCCCTTCCTCTTCGAGGCTTTGAAGAAAACCCCTTGAACAAGCTTGAAACTTTATCTTAAAACACACACTCTCTTTGTCTTCCAAGAAAACCTCTCTCTACTGGTGAATGGCTGGATGCAAGGAGGGAATTTTGAGTTTGGGTTTTAGTTAAAAGGTTGCTTTATAGTGGGGTTTAGGGTTTCAAGAGGTTGCAGTGGTTTCATGGGTGTCAAAAGTTGACCATTTTAACCCAAGTTTAACCCAATTCAATTGATCTTGAATGTGGTCCTACACCCAACAAGTAAGACCATTCCAAATTTAAACTTGCCGCATAAACAAAAAGAGTTAAGAAAAGAATCTTACCAACATATCCGCCACCAAAGTGATGATGTGGTAGGGACCGTCGACTGACTTTGACTTCAATTTCACAACTTTGACTTTACCATAAAAGAAAACAAACACATATAATACACATAAGGTCACATACCACTCAGCCTCACCAACCAATACCGTGATCTGACCCATACAGTACATAATGTGTTAACTTGGACCGTTGAATTCAATTAAAAAGTTTTCACTAAAAGTCAATCTGCACAAAAAGTAAGCAGATATTACACGCGATGCAAGTAAGTAAGTCGCCATGTCAAATGGCGGGAATGCTTCTATTATTTTTATTTATTTTGTGGTCTATTTTTTATAAAAATTATAACTAATTTGGTTTTGAATAAAGTTATTTTGATAAGATGAATGAGATATGATTTTTACAAATTTATTATTTTTATAAAAAATTAACTATCATCTCATATGTTATTTTTACATTCTTTTTCCTTTCTTATATACTACTATGATTTTTATTTATTTTACGTCTATTTTTGTCTAAAACTAATGAGATATGATTTTACAAATTCATTATTTTTTGAAAAAATACTTATTTTGGGTCTACCCAATAAAATTATAAAAATCATATTTTATTCAATGTTTATCGAAATTATTTTATTCAAAAATTAAAAAGCTCATAATGTGACATAGTTTTACAAAAAAAAATACTACAAAATAAATAAAAATCATAGAAGTAGATAAAAAAGGGAAAAAAAAATAAAGAATGATATGGTAATTAAGTATTTTTTTTAAAAAAATAATGAATTTGTAAAAATTATATCTCATTTAATATTTATGACTTGATTCAAAAATTAAAATAACTTAATTCAAAACTAAAATGCTCACAACACGTGAGTTTTACAAAACAATAGGCAACAAAATAAATAAAAATCATAGGAGTAGATAAGAAAAGAAAAAGAAATAGGCAACAAAATAAACAAAAATCATAGGAGTATATAGGAAAAGAAAAAGAAGGTGAAAAAAATAAGGTGATTAAGTATTTTTTTAAAAAAAATTGATGAATTTATAAAAATCATATGTCATTCAATATTTATTAAATTGACTTAATTCATAAATCAAAATACTCAAAACTTATTGTAGTTTTACAAAAAAAGAGTCATAAAAATAAATAAAAATCATAGGAATATTCTCTCGCGATTTGTAATGGTGACTTACCATTTCACATGTATGATTCACTATATGGCATGACCAGCATGCCATGCCATATGACAGGAATATTCTAGAAATATTTTTTCAATATGTGTAATTAGATTGGAGCATTTTAGATAATTTGGGTAGATTTTAAAAAATAAAACATGTGGGTATCTTTTGGTATGATTTTGTCAATTTTTCTTATTTTTATATTTTAACAATTAGAGAATGTGATTTTTAGGTTATTTTCAATGATATTTTAGAAAAGAATTTTTACAAAATTATTCTCAGAAATGAAAATAAAAATTATTTTTATATTGAGAATGTATTTTATTTTTTCATTATCTTGTCGAAAGATCTAAAACTTTGAGAATGTGTAGGTTAAGATCAATGCAAATATCAACCTTTTTATATAACATATTATGGATTTAATTGAACCTTTACAAGTCACCAAGTCAAAAGTAATTTCTTTTATCGCTTTCTAAACTATGTCGCTTTGGTTGGACTTGTATATGTTCAATTTATCGCTTTCATTTTGGTAGATTCACGTAATGAGATTTGGGATTGGGCGTACCATGTGTGGTAAGTTGGCTCTCATTGTCTTCTTCCTCCCTTCGCTGATCTAGCTCGTGTGCAAGCAAATTGTAGCGGTGTAAAGGGACGAGAGTGTGTTGTGGCGGTCAGAGAACAAAGTGTGTAACCAAATCATTATAGTGTAGTGAAGTTTCTCTTTGAGCTTCCGTGGATGTAGGTGGAATGTTTCAACCACGTAAATGTGTTGTCCGGGTGTTCGGTGATCATGATATTTACAAGAAAATCATAACAATGGTATCGAGCAAGGTCCCGATTTCATCGTAAAATTTAAATTTTAAATCTTATAGTCATAGGTGGATTTCATCGATCGAGTGAAAGTCGTTCACGATTGTTCGCGCTGGTGTCCGAGTTGTTTGGTCACGACTTTCAGGCTCGCTTGAGCCGCCTACGGTACCGACTGGAGACAAGTTTTCAATACCGACTTCGCTTGAGATCGCAGTCGCTCGCGATTCTTCACGCTAGCATCCTAGTTCGATCGGTACCAATTTTGAGCTCATCGAGTACGCTTGCTTGAGTCCAGCTGTGTTCGTGCATTGTTCCCTTGTTCGAAATCACGCATCATCGATCATCTTCTTCATGTGATTTACGCCGTTGTCGGGCGTGTTTTGGTTGTGGCTGCTCACTTTTTGCTTTGTTATTTTTGGAGTGAAGATTGACAAGTGGGCTTGCATGTATTGGGCTTGGTTACTAAATTAAGCTTGTAGGTGCTTAATTGCAATCGGGCTTGATCAATTAATTGGGAATCGGGCTTGTGGCTTAATTTGATATTCGGTTTGGTTTAATTGAAAAGCTTGCCGATTGTTGGAATTAGCATAAGACAAGTTTGGCAGCCACCTAAAATTGTTTTTAAGAAGAAAGGTTGCAAATCGAGGTGCTGAAAATTTATTTCAGGTAAAAGGAGTTCTTCAAAATACGATTTGGAAGTTTTCTCGAAAGTGGTGATTTTCATATGGAAGGTAAAATGAGAGCTATATTAATTCAATGTAAGGAAAAGCCCTTGATGATTCATACCCAAAAAGTTTTAGTGGAGACCAAAAGAAAGAGATGCTTTCAAATTCAGTGCTGAGGAAGGTAAATTACACCAAGAGCACTCATAAGCTGTGGCCAAAACTTAATCTGTTATATTTGGTAACCTCCTTACCCTCTAAAATTTATTTGCTTGAATCTTTATTTGGATATAAAATGGACCCTGCTAAAGATTTAGATGAAAATTTAGATGTGTTCAATAAACTTATTTTAGATTTAGCTAATTCAAATGAAAAGTTTACTGATGAACACCATGCTGTTATTTTGTTGAATTCCCTACTTGATAAATATAAGGATATAAAGGCTGCTCTTAAATATGGTAGAGATACAATCACTTCAGATGAGATAGTGAGCTCCCTGCGTTCTAAAGACCTTGAATTGAAAAAGGAAGGTAAAAATATGAGTATTGAATGTCTGTTTACCAGGGGCAGAAATACCAGTAAGGGAAAAGAAAGTAAAGGCTATAAAAATAACAGTAGAGGAAAATCAAGGTCTAAGTCTGAGTTAAAGTGAAAGTTGTTACCGCCGAAGAGGGTCATTACATAAAAGATTGTTATAAAAAAAGAATGACAACAAAGAGAAACCTCCTCATTAGGAAATGTAGTTGTCACGCTTCTAGCAAGAATTTTGGAGGTTTGCTTCCTCAAGTCAAACCAAAGAAGAATGGATTTGACTATGGTTGCACTTTTCATATGTGTCCCAATGTAGACCGGTTCTCTAATTACAAAAGGTAAATGGTGGAAAAGTATTTATGGGAAATAATATGTCTTGTAATGTGATCAGGTTGGTCGTGTCTCAATTAAATCGAGGAGTGGTGTTGTAAAGACTCTCGACAATGTTGATATGTGTTCCACTTATATGAGAAATTTGATTTCTGAACTTGGATGAATAAGGTTATTTATGCAAGATAGGTATGGTCTTAAAGATTAGCAGCGAGCTCTTATTATCATGTCCGGAAATAAAATCAATGGTTTATATGTTTTATCCGGTTCTACTATCGCTGATAATTCTACCGCTTCCCTTGTTTCTAAATTGGATGACTCTACTCTTCGGGCATAATAGATTGGCCATATAAATGAAATGGTCTACATATTTTGCATAAACAAAATCTTTGGTAAAGATATTATTAGTAAGCTTGATTTTGTGATCATTGCATTTTAGAAAGCATCATAGACTCATTTTAATGTTGGCACACATAAGTCTCATTCCTCGCTTTGAGTATGCCCATGCCGATCTGGGGCCGTAAAAAACCCTACTCGTGGTAAGATGTATTTCTTATCCATCATTGATGACTATTCTAGAAAAGTGTGGGTTTTTCTATCGAGTGAAAAGTGAAGCCTTTATCAAGTTTAAAGTTGGAATATCTTGATGCAAAGAAATCATGGTTAGAGTCTTAAATTTCGGAGACTGATAATGGTTCGAGTTTTGCAATTTCATTTGATTCCTATCAAGCAATGCAAATGGAATTGTGACATATGAACTATTAGAAATACCCCAAAAATAGAGTCGGTAGGATGAATAGAACTTTGTTGAACAAAGTGAGGTGTATGCCGCTCACCTCGTCAGTTTCTAATTGGGGTGAGGCAAGAATCGCTCCTTATTTAGTTAATAGATGTCCATCTATAGCCATTAATTTAAAAATTCCAAGAAATATGGATTGTAGACTCAGATTACTCAAATCTTGTGGTCTGGTTGTTTAGCCTTTGCTTCATCAAAGTGAAGGCAAGTTAGAACCTGTGTTCTTAAAGTGTGTCTTTTAGGCTATCCGTATGGTTAAGGGTTATGATTTCGGTGAAAAATGGTCGGGGTTAAAGGTCATCATAAGTATAGATATTATTTTTAATGAAACTATAATGCCTTACTTAAGTTAGAAAGGTACAGAACAAAGAAACATCAAACAAGAGGATAAGGTGTCGAGGTGGATACGCATGATGTCAGTGAGAGTGACAGCTGAGACAGAAGGATTCATCATCAACTAATGAGTCAAACCCTTTAATACACAATCCTCCACCCCCAACTAATGATGATGATGAAGATCATAAATGATATGTTAACCAACCTGCTGAAAATGATCAACAACTATAATTATCAATTACTAGACAATAATGTAGAAGGGAGGTAAACCTCCCCGTCGTGTATGTTTATTCGACTTGGTAGCTTTTGCATTTACTTCTTTCATGAGCTTGTAGATAATGAACCTAAAACTTATAAAGAAGCAATGTCAAGTAAATATGCAAAATAATGGAAGAGATTATGTTAGATGAAATGAATCTCTTAAAAGGAACTATACATGGAGTTGTCAATGCTGAATCTAAAAGAGTCAGATTGTGTGGATTTTTAAAGTTAAAGAGGAATCTCCAATAATGATCCAAATGATTTAAAGCTAGGTTAGTTGTTAAGGGGTTTATTCAGTTGGGTGTTGACTATAATGAGATTTTCTCCTATAGTCAAGTATACTACTATTGTGGTAATGTTGTCTTTAGGCTCATTTCAATCGGGAACTTGAGCAACTGGATGTCAAAACAGCTTTCCTACATGAAGAGCTTGAGGAAACCATCTTCATAAAACAACAAGAGGGGTTTGAGATTGGAGTTAAACAAAATCAGGTTTGTTTACTTAAGAGATCACTTTATGGTCTCAAACAATCTCCAAGCAGGTATATATAAAAGGTTCGATACTTTGTGACTAAAGCGTAACTTAAAAGAAGCAACTTCATGGTTGTTTATACTTTAGAGTGAGATACAAGAAACCTGCTTTCTTATCTATATATGGATGATATGCTCTTAATAAAGCATATAACATGAAAGAGATTAAAATTAGTGTTTCTCTACTCCACTCGAAGTTTGATATGAAAACCTAGGTAATGCTAAGAAAATTTCGGGACGAAGTATTCATGAGATAAAGAAGAATTTACTTTTTTAATCAATTATCTTTATTGATAAAGTTTTAACCAAGTTTTCTATGCAAGATGCAAAGATCGCTAATGTTCTTTGGAAAGCCATTTCAAGTTATCCTCGATCGTCCGCAGATCAAGGCAGGAAGGAACATATGATGAATGTTCCTTATTCTTATGTCATCGACTCTACGATGTATTTAATGTGTGTACTTGTAACCGACTTGGTACATGCAATTAGTATATTAAGAGTTCATGTCAAACTCGGGAGAGAGATTGGAAAGCTTTAAAGTGGTTATTAAGATACTCATGGTTCTACTAACATGGTTTATTATTTGTGCATTGTCCTAAAGTTGGTTTTGGAAGGTTTTGTGGATTTCACTTTTACGTGAGACAAGGAGACGAGAGGAGATCAATTTCATCATATATGTTCACTTGTGTGTGGAGTTGTGTGTTAGTTGAAAGCTCACCGCATCAATGTTGCTTTATCATCTACATAAGTTGAGTATATAAATGCAAGCCGCCAAGGAATCTATTTATCAAGGGCTTATCGAAAGAGCTTAAAGTTGTTAAACAAAAGGTTACTTGCCTATTTTGACTGAAAGCTCTATTTATCTCTCAGAATCTTGTTTTCATGAGAGTTCCAAGCATATAAATGTGAAATATTATTTCATCGAGACATAGTCACCAAGTGGTTGAAGATTGATAAAATTCCAATAGAGTTAAATCCCGCTGATATGGGCACCAAGGTAGTACCTTACAGTAAATTCCACACTTATGGATTTACTCAAAATCAAATCTTTATAATTGGTGACTTAAGAAGTGAGAAGGCAATTGGAAAATCATCAACCGTTTCTATTTTTCTTCAAGGAGAGACAAGTTGTATGTTAGAATTAACGTGGAGTATTGGATTTAATTCTAACCTTTACAAGTCAACAAGTCAAAAGTAATTTCTTACTATTTTCTAAACTATGTCGCTTTGGTTGGACTTGTATATGTTCAATTTATCGTTTTTCATTTTGGTAGATTTATGGATTGAGATTCGGGGTTAAGTGCACTGTCAGGCTGTTGGTTCTTATCGTTCTTCCTCCCTTCCTGCCGCTAGAATTTGCCTACGCTGTACAAATTGCATGTGTGTAAAAGAGATGAGGGTAGTGCAATCGCTGCTGCAGGAGAAGCAGTGTGTAACCAAACATTATAGTACCGTGAAGTTTTTCGCTAGAGTTTTTATGTATGTAGAACGCTTCCACCAAACCACGAAATCAGTTGTCTATGTTTGTGATTGTTTTGCGGATTTTTCTAAACCAAATCTCCCTCCTCGTGATGGAAATGCTAAAACGAAGGAAGTCGGTCAGTGGATGCCGCGACGCAGCTGGGCAAAGACACCACCTGGAACGCCTTTGCAGCCACCGCGATCCCTCATGTCGAATGATGATCTTCAAAATAGAAAATGGGGGTTAGGGGGCGCCTACGCTGATGCCGCTGCAGCACCCTCCCACCCCCAAGTGTGGATTGATCCATGGAATATAAACAACAATTTAAAATGTAGCTGAGGTGGAAGGAAGAAAGGTGATGCTTAAAGCTTCGGGAAGGCGAGGAGGAACCGCCATACCTCCCCTTAAGTTCCGAGAGGATGTTACTCACACTCGGCATCAAGGGAAAACTCTCTCCGGTTTGGAATGAAGAAGACAAGCCAAAAGATCCAGATCATTCTTAGTCTTACCTAAAGCTTATATAATTCCATATGAAAGGCTTTGGATGAGCTGGACACGCAGAATGGTCAATCTACACGTACCAACTCGCCTTGTTGAATTGAGGGTCAAAGTGGCTTTCATTGTAAATGCCAATCGGATGAGGCCTGGCCACACTTACCGACAATGCTGGGTTCAGCTGAAGGTGCCACGCTGACACCCTGCATACCCTTTCTGCTTTGAAGGATGATGACACTATCGCATAAACCAAACGGCTAGATGGTAGGTATATGGTGGTGACTTTCCCCTTCGGTTGTTTCATCCCAAGTATCTTTTGCTCGTGGCTAGCTCATTTATTTTGGAAAATATTCCCTCCAATGCAAGTGACCAACTCTAGTGCACATTAAATGCATCGATAAGGGGTGGTCGGGAGCATTAATTGCTCAACCGGAGGGAAATTTCTCGGGAGGTTTCCGCTCAATGTGGGCCGATGTTAGGTTGTCGCATGATGGCTTTTCCCATGATGGCTTTATGGGCTTGGGTTTATGAATATCCAAAATAATCACTCATAGATGCCCACCTTTTAACTTCAAGGCACTCGAAGTCGGGAGAGGCTAGTAACTCACCTGATTGAGTTGCTTTCCGTCGACGCCCGCCCCGCTCTCGAGTGGTCATGGCAATGCTGAGAGAGCTCTTCGCCAGTCGGGCGGACACGCCATTGATTTTAATGTATCGCGGACATCAAGCCGCCCCACGTGGATCGCCTGGGGTTGGGAAGGCGTGAATGGACTTTTAGCTCCTTCGCATCCTCAGCATCATGCGCGCGATGTACCGCTGACCGACACAAAATCGTGATGACCTGGCGCGGAATGGCGGAGCCGGAAATGTATTACATCGTCCCGGGCACACAATATCTGCATACGCCGCCATCCCCGGCGAGCTTTCGCATTCTTCTCCAGCCGTCCGATTGTGATTTTTGAAATTGGATGGCTCAGATTTTGCAGAAACTTGACAGTTGGCAACGTTTCTCAACCATTTGATGCTTTCACGCATGATCCATGGTCCAAATCACTTTTCTTTTGAAAATCCTAACTTTGGTGCGGGAGGAACAATTACTCCTCCCACAACCGGCCGGTAACCCACTCTTCCCCCTTATCTCGCGTCGTGATTCGCCATTCTTCCCATCCTCTACCTTTCTCAAATTTCCTCGTGTTCGTGAACTATATTGGCTTTCAGCACCATCTTGTCGCTGAACAAACAAGTAAGTGTGCTAATTCCTTTTATTTTCTTCACTGACGGGCCGCTTTGTTTGGCTACTATATCGGATGTGTTGCTCGTTGCTTTTTTTCGTACGGGATCCTGGAGGTTAAGAAAGGTTTCTATGAGGTTAAGAAAGGTTTCTGGGAGGAGTAATGGTACTTTGGTTTTCGTACTAGGAAGTGTATAATGGAAAAGCAGGGTGCGGTTTTGTGGTATGTACCTTAATCGCGGTTCGCGCTGGCATGTAGCCTCGGGCGCTCTCGCTTCTCGGCCCCCCACCATCTACCTTTCTATTTCAAATGAGGAGTTCACAACCGGGTGCTTTGGGTGGATCCCCGAGTACCCCCAAGTGCCTCCGGCAGCAACTTTTCTTCCAACGCTCCACGCCACCAACGCCGCCATGGAGCAGCGGACTCTGCCCTCGGTTCTCACACCCTCGCTGACGCTCCTTCCCCCGATTTGGATGACTTGTCTTGGCTTTATGCCGCCCAAGTATAAGGAATAAATTGCTCTCTAACCTCGGTAAGGAGTTTGGGGTACAAGAATGGAGGCGCGTAGCAGCTGCATTCACGGGAGTGGGAGGTCAATGACGCCGTGATGGTCGACGCGACCGCCTCAAACTCCCCCCAAGAACTTTGAAGTGAAAGATCTCCTCTCCACCATCTCTCCGAAGGAGGTGGAAAGGTTTAGGCACTTACGATTCCTGGCCAAGCTACCTTTAAGCCCCGGTGAGAGAAGGGCCTTACAAGGATGTGAAGGGAGATTGCAGCTGCATACAAATTCTCACGGATGCAAGTCTGCTGCTCCTATGCCACCGCCATTCGTAGGTTTTCGCCATTGCCCCCATTCACCCCTTTGCTACCATCGGCAGGGGTGGCAATCATGATTGGCCACATCATAATGTGGTTCGAGGCTCACGCAAGGTGCCCTCCCGGGATGCCTCATTGGGGCTATTGGGCCCGAGATGCACCGATTCAGCTGGCTAATACTAATGAGTATATGGACAACCTTGTCCATTGTGATATCCCGCAGGGGCTTCGCACGCAAGGTCGCTCGTGAACGGCGATCGGGAAGGCCTCTCCGCGGCGTAAAGCCAAAATTTGGGGTGCCGCAAGGCTTAGTTAAAGCCGGTGGCCCGCTTCTCCCTACTTGGGAAGAATGTGGCACGTAAGGTGGCCTCAAGGCTAAGCAATAGTGAAGGTGGACTGTTCGCCATGAAAGCCAACCTGCTGACGCCTTTGGAATTTGAATCAGCGTCCGCAGAGTTCATTCGCTCCGCAGCGCAGAAGGTTCCGCCGATCCGTGACCGTGCCACCGCTTGATCATTCTCCGCTTCGCTTCTAACTTGCATGACTTTCGCTTCATTGTTGCAATGGATCCTTCCCATGTACATGCCATAAAACCATCAAGGCAAGGAAAGGCCCCGCTTTGGATCCCCTATTCCAGCCACCAACAAATCGAGGAAGATGGTTGGCCTTCAAAGCAAGTCCACAACGCCATTCAAGTCCACAAGCTCAACCGAGCTGGAGGCGGCCCGACACCTACTAGCAGCAAGGATGCTGGAGCCGATCGGCTGAAAGCCGCCCCTGAACGCTACTGTAGAAAACAGAGAACTCCCCACCTCGCATATAACAATGAGGCCTACCGCCCTGATTTCTCACAAGAACATAGCCTCCACTCTTAGTTTGTGTCAAGTGGCAAAAAGAAAGTGGAGAGGACGTCCTCGGTGTCATAAACTCATCTCTTCAAGTTGGTAACTATGAATGTTTTTTTTTTGAATAACTTCTACCTCCTCTGCTTATCTTAAAGTCAGATCTCTTACAAAATTTACCAAGCCTCGGGTCACCGCCAAAGAAAAGGATATAAAGAGGAGCTTTCATCTTCTAGGAAATCTATCTAAGTTCTCAAGGGAAATGCACGTCGGAGCAATCCTCAATATAAAGGAGAATGCAAGTTAGCACGGTGACCGGTGAGGTTGCAAAGAAAGGTCATTCACGGATTGGATGAATACCGTGACGCCAAGATCTCACCGAGGAACAAGGGACGAGAGGTAGAGGGGCTGAACGCCAATCGTGAGGTCAGTCCACCGAGCTTAGGAAGGAGAAGGAGTGAACGAATGCTGCGCTTGGCTACGTGATAATGAGGAAGGCCGTAGCCTCGTAAGTTCCCCTCGACCGCAATATGATTGAACCGATCACCGCCACCGCAGGAGGCTCGTAAAGCGGGACCAACCTACCTCTACTCCTACCGATCGAGCCATTACAAGTCGAGGCAGCGCCGTGATCCTCCACATGCAAACGAAGTTAGCCATCCGCTTCAAGCAGGCCTCATCGCAACCGGGTGAGCCACAGGTCGCTTGGAGAAGGTCAGAGATCGCTATGGCGTAAAAAGCATCCGCAGGAAGACAAGAACTAAACTTGGTCGCCTTTATTTTTATCTACCACTATGCTTTCTTCATTTGACATGTAATAACTTTAAAGCATCAGCTTATTTTTCTATCTTTGTTTTTAAGTTTCAAACAATGGTGAATGCGAACTTTTAAATTTGTTTGCGCTTATTCATACGCACTTTTGTTTTTCTCTACGCATGCCCCATTTCAGGATTGAATGACCACGTAGTAGGTAGCCTTTCCTTCTCCCCCCCACGCCTTCGCCTCGGTGCCGTAGCGGAGTGAGTAAACCGGCTCAGCTTCGGGAGCATGCTCCAAATTTTCAGTTGTCAACTGCCAGACCCTCGAGACCTTGTGAACGCTATATTATATTCCCCGGTCGGCAACCGCCCCTTGGATATGGTCGGGATCCTTCGACGGAATCCTCAGTTAAGGTGCTCGCCACCACACCTACCGGGCTGGCGATTCGTAGTGGTCTTGTCTCACCTCACCTGGCCACCATGGTAACATGTAGTGGGACCCTTCCTGGCCGACAATAGTCCAAATTCCACCAAATCATAGCCGGCGCCACCGCCCTTCCGCCTCGTCCCAAGTGGAAAACCCGGACTCCGGAGACGGTATCCTACTTCAAGAAGCCGGATGTCAACCGACTGACGTTGAATAGTTCCCCGAAGATTGAGTCCCATCAGCCACTGAGATGTGGCGCCACGTAGATAAAAATATTAAATTTGCACACGCGGCACCATCTTCAACGGCATGGAGCGTTGGTACTCCTGAAAGTAATCAAGTCTCTTTTCCTGATGGGAATGCCACACCTGGCCGCTTCACAGCAAGTGAGAATCTACCTGGATTGGAAGATGATCAAAACGGCCTTCTTTCATTAATTCATGAGATAAACGCTTAGCTTTACAACTTAGCTCTGTAATAACCAAAATAAAGAGGTAAATGTTGAAATTTGCATTTTGCTGAAAATTTCCGCGATAATAAACCTCGAGGTGCTCAAGATTCCAAGCTGACGTGGTAGATTTTCGAGTAGTCCACCAGCTCATAAGTTCCTCGCCTAAGGGGACGCCTTCACCTTGGGACTTTCCAGCGCTGTGAGCCGAGTAAAGCACCTCGCCTCCTTCGCTGGTCAGCATCACCTCCCCAGGAACCAAATTCACCGGTTTGAATTCACGGATCCTCACTTTGAATTGTAGTACCTCGCTACATGTTGTTGGTAAGTGCAGACGGAAGTGAGCTTGGTCGCTTTTCCTTAATCAAATCAAGCTTCAAGTGTAGCCAGTATCATTCTCTCGTTGACCGCACCCCATGCTGGTAGGCTAGACTCAACCGTGATGATGGCCTCACACCAAATGAGAGTGAAAATGGTGTCTCTAGTTGAATTTCATCGCCGGATGCGATATGCCCATTGCACCACGTAACTCATCCACCCATGCACCCCTCGAAAGCATCCAACTTCTCGATATCGAGCTTGATAATTTTGTTCACCTCCACCACCATTGCATTAGTTTGAGGGTGATGTGGAGCTGAAAAATAACACTTAATCCCATACTCACAAGACATCCGCTTGTAATTGTGATTATCAAATTGCCTCCCATTGTCCGCATTACTGGTATATGGGACTCCAAATCTATAAGATGATAGATGAAGATGAAGTTCGTATTCGCTTCTGTGATCTTAGCTACGGTTCACTTCTGCCCATTTTGGAAGTAGTCAACAAATGGCAACAACATACCTCATCCTACCGCCTCAGTGGAAATGGTCTAATGATATCCACTCCCATCAAGTAAAAAGGCCACGGGCTTTGCACAAATGTAAGGTTCCTCGAGGTGGCTAGAGTATTTCCGTGAACCGCTGGCATTTATCACACCTCTTTGTATATTCACGTAGCATCTCTTGTCGTCACAAGAGGTAACCCCGCCTGATGACCTTGTGAGACAGCCACTGCCTACCGAAAGTGATTCCTACAAACTCCTGTATTTCTTGCAAAACTTGTTTCACTCTCCCCACCTAAACATCGAGGTGCGTAGCCAGAGTAACCTCATTGTACAAGATGTCATGATCGTAACGTAGTTAGCAGCCTTGGTATCTCACCTGGCCTCTCTTTATCCTCCTAGGTCGCTGGCCATCTCAGTAATCGAAATTGGCTCCATCCAGTTCCCTTCTCCCTCAAGCAGAGGACCTGGCCTACCGGGAGCCAATTGGGTCCTTTAGATACCGACGCGGGACAGACCGAGTCAACCTCAGACAGATAAGCGTACTAAGCTTTGCTAAGAGTCGGTATCCCAGATTTCGCATCGAGGAACCTCGAAATTGTCCATTCATCAAACCTTCCAGGAGTGCATAACCCCGCAGGACGCCATCCCCCTCGGTTAGGTAGTACTTTGGTAACCTAGTTCACGACTAGTCGAGAATCGCTAAAAATCTTCAACCTCTTGATTCCCATTACCTTCCTGCGCTCCAATCCCGCAATCGCTGCTCTTCATATTCAGCCCTCATTGTTCGGAGGCTTTAAATCCCATTCCCAACATACCTGATTTTAATAAAAAAAACTGGCTGGGAGAGCGGAACAAGCCCGCCCACATCCGCTATTTGAAGCTCCGGCCAACGTAAGCTCCAGAGTGGCTGGGCCTAAGCTCTGCTCTTCGCCTCTACTTTCACTCATGGCATCCGGGCCGTATGGTGAATCTCCAATAAATCGCCACAAATAAGCGCTTTGATCATGGGTTCGAGGTTGATATCTTATGTCATAGCAACCAAGTTCCACGTACCCCATCGTGATCCTACCCGAGACCTGGCTTGTGGAGCACTTGTCTAAGCAGGTATTAAATGGTACCATGATGACATGTGCTTCCAAAATGCGTTTCAAATTTCTGTAAGAGACAATCAATGCCAGCTTAACTTCCATATCGATATCTCATCTCAAATTGGAACCATGAGTGACTTGTGTAATATACAGGAACTAGTTGCCTACTTCTCCCCCGACTAAAATGAGCTCGACTGGCCAACCTACGCCCTGTAGGTACCGCCTCCCAGAACCGGTATGAAAGCAGGTGAGCTGAGTTTATATACCTTTAATCTGCAAAGGCTTCCTACATTCCTTGGTCCACTCGAACTTCTTGTTCCTTTTAGAATCTTGAAGAATGGTAGGTGGCTTATCCTGTAGCTCTCGATATAAAGCTTGCTTAGAAATGCCAACCTTCTTAGCTCCTCGACTTCTTTCACATTCTTCTGAGGTTCCATTTCTAGTATGGCTCAATCTCGGTGATTGGCCTCAATTCCTCACGATTGATTTACCATGTAATCAAGGAACTTCCTACTACATCGAAATCACATTTATTTAGGTTTACCATTGGTATTTACGCAAGACGTAACATCTCATGCAGTGTGTAAGATGATCCCCGCCAAGCTTTTAACCAAAGATGTCGCCTATGTAAACCTCCATGGTCTTATCTTATTTACTATAACATCTTGTCAATTCAGCCTTTGATAGGTTGCTCCAGCATTTTGAGCCCAATGGCATCACTTTGTAACAATACAGCCTCGACATCGGTGATAGCAAGGCCTCGATCCGACTCAAACAAGCTTACCAGCGCTGGCCTTCGTCCACGCTATCCTTCTAAATTTCTCAAAATTTTCTGCAGGGAGGAGGCGCATAACCCAACTGGTTGTTTTATCAAGCGCTGGTGGGTGTATTTGAACTCATGTCGCTCTTCAATGTGCTCGCCACCTCTATTCACGCCTCTTGGAACTTCTTTCACGCATATTTTTCTGCAAGTTTGGACCTATATCATCTCCCCCCTGACTGTAGACCATGGACCGGTCAACATGGTGGCATCGAGTTTGTGCTTTCAACCGAAATAGCTTTCTTCATAGCCGAGAGGAGCCATATCTTCTGGCATTTTTCCCAATTGCTTCTTTCATAATGATAGTTACGCTAACTTCACAAATTCTTTCCAATAAATTGATTCAATATTTGTGCAAACAAACTTGTTTCTTCACTGGGAGAGCACATCCTCGGTCGTGATCAACTGGCCGCTCTGATCAGATGATCGGTTCAACACCGGTTTGGGATCAAGCAAGTCGACCGGGATTTGTGGTGTCGCCCACTTGATGCCTAGATCGTAAAATCATGGTAGCTCCTCACCGCCTTTAAATATCCATATTAATGCTTTTACTGGCTCTTGATGCATTAGATTGTGTATGCATTGCATAGCACCTTCGACTGCATCGTTGCTCATTAACTTCTCCCACACCACGGGTGTCGGGAACTTCATGGAATGGTGGTATGTGGACGCTACGCCTTCTGGCGCCTCAATGTTGGTCTTCCAATAATAGCGCAATGTGTTAACGGGTGTTAATGATCGTGAAATTGATCATGACCGTGATTGATTGGGAGAGCTACCAAAGGATCGGAGCTCGATGTTTCCCTCAGTTGCACCTATCTTCAAATAATCCATAGTAGAGGGTGGTCACCTCCTTAACTTTTCCTTCAATGATCTAATTTGTCATAAATGACCAAGATTACGCCGTAATCAACTCCCATTGTCTACGGGACGCTGATGGATGTAGGTATGGTCG